>UZAN01044083.1:4667-38057 GCA_900618425.1 Echinostoma caproni
GCACAACCGCTACTACACGATCTATAAATGGTGATCATGGCCTCAATAAACGGGCTCACGTTACAATTGACGATTATCACTTTGCGGAGTAAAGAGAGATTTATTCCAACATAAAATCATCCTTCATTTTTCCGTATTCTTCCCCAGGTTCTCCAGAGACTCTGGAGCTAAAAGAAATGAGACGATCGATAAAATCTCTTATCCGTCTTTGTTCTGCGGACAACGAACAAGCGCAGGCAAATATCGAATTGTTGAANAAGCAGCACAAGCAAGGCGACTCGCTCGCGTACAAACAGCAGAGGTTGGAGCAGTTGTTATTGAACAACGACTTACCATGGCTGAGTAAGTTCAGGTGTTTGCTATTTGCTTGGTACGGAATAAATGGATACGTTATCGGAAGTCATTACTTAAATAATCAAACACATCGTACAACAGAGAGAGTTATAATACATTCTTCCCCGTTTATTGGTTTGAGAACATTCGTTAGTAAACAAGCTCGTCTTTGGCGCTATACCAGCTGGCTGAATACAGTAAAATTTACAACAGATTAGGCAGACGGTAAGAGGAGCCGCATATCTGGAAAGGAAATCAGAGTTCAGAAAGAAATGTTGCAATTCGGATAATTTGCATAATTGGCGTTTGTGTAACGCCGAATGACCGGATGTCTGTTTTACCTAACTATCGTATTTTACGGATAGCTGTACTATTGACTTCATCTCTTTTTCATTCTTAATCACACAAAGAATGCAGATTTCAGCCATAGGAGAATTCAGTGATTGGGAGTTGTGCTATGCATATACGCGAGTCAACCTTTCGGAATGTAGTCCTTTCTTCAATTACTAGGGTCTAGAATCTAGTTGAACAACACCGGTGCTTGAGGTGGGTACGATGATGTAGGCTCAATGAAAGCTAATAAAGTCAAAGTTTTGGTTTTATATCCTAAACTCCCATCAAGAGTTTGGTTGCGAAACCTCAAGCAAAACGAATCAAAGCATTTTTCATGGTTTGCTTGGCTTAATCTTTTTACTCTCTCCGCGAGGCAGTCATCAGAACCGTGAAAACCAAAGTACCTTATCGATGTTGATGAAAAATGATCTGAAACGTACATTATCTCGTTTAACTTGAGTTCTCTTTTGTTTTGATTAATTTACTCTTTATATTTATGCCTATTCTATCTGTTTTCACTGGTTCTCTTTTTGAAAAATGAAGTAGCAGTAAAATAATGGGTTAAGGGTTTTGAATGCGGATAGCTGACCGCAACAAGATGTTCGGCTATCGTTCTACTAACTCCTTATTTTTGGCAGTTACTCTAGTGTATCGAGTGGAAGGTATCGGTTATTACCGTCCGGAAATCCATGTAATCACGCTGTATGAGGGAGCAATTAGTAAGCTGAACAGCTGGTTCGTTTACATCAACCACAATCTATTCTTGTCTTTCCGTCTGTTGTGTTTTTCCCCAAGTTTGTTTCCTCTGAAACTCTATCCATATGGCGTGAAAAAGAACGACCTTCGTCGAACAGTTCACTCGTCTCATTTGAATTCGAAATATTTGGCCCTCAGGTTTGACCAGGAACATAGACAAATGTGAAACGTCGCGGTCTTCATCGTTGTCTGTTACCATTCATCTGTGCTGCGAGCGGAGAGGGGCGGGGGGGGGGGGGGNCATCGTAAATTCGGCAATTCTAGAGTTTATTTTGTTCTACAAGTGTTTGCGTGTGCCTCAAACAAGACAAAAACAATATTTGCACATAAACACGATCCTGGAAACATTTTTTCACAGTACAACTCAGATGATAATTTATTTATTTGACAGTAGTCATTATTTATAAATCATTTAATACGGAAAAAGGAAACTAAAAATATAAAGAATGAGATAGGCTATTAGTTTTGTAAAACAGCTGTCACAGGTAAGTTAGGTTACCTCGGAAACATCAGCGTTCCGGTTGCATTAGGTATCTTGAAAAATGTGAATCTCAATGTTAAAAGGCCGCGGTCCCCGTTTATTGAATTGTGTGACCGACTGATAAAAGATCTTTTTTTCATTGAACCGGGCGCACCGTCCCTGTAAAACGCTTTGCGCCCCACGTTCAACAACGGATGCAAAAAATGAAGTTAAATATGAAATTATATGAATGCTTGAGATTTTTATTTCGTACTTTAAAATACTTGATGATATTGGGTGTACAAATATCGCATTCTGAGGGCTTTCGGTGACATGATGGGGAGTAAGCTGGCTTGGTTTCCTCCCAATTTAATCAACTATCTTATTGCTCGTGTGACAAATATATAAAATGTTCTGCACGGATATTAATATATGGCTTCTAAACAACCGTTTATCTGTTTATGGGGCAAGGGATTTAAACAGTCACCATGCAACAACATTCGAGCACCTGACATATTCAGCAAATGTGACCTATCGATAAGAGACACTGTGCATCGCTTTTTTCTTTTAGAGAACGGCTATTTGCACGCAGGACACCACAACAAATTTCGTCATCGCTCACCTGATATTTTCACCGATCGAGTAATGCTTCAGAGGCATCGGTAGCTGAATACAAAAAACAGATAAGAAAAATATTAACTATGCCAGGCAGTCGAAGATATTACAAACTTATGTATTTCCATTTTGGTTAGATGAATGCGGAGTAGTGTCTTATGGGTGAAATTAATTCAGATACGCAATGAGCTGATTAGTGGTGAGTCCCAGAAGCAGTGATGTTCTCGCTTCTAGCGCACTACTCCAATGGGTATAGTTCTTGTATACCCAGCAGAACTCGTCTTCCATTTTGTCGTTTCTCCTCTGTAACAGCACTCACATACCTCATTACTTTTTTCAGAAATTTAGTTTTCCCACTTTCTTTAAAGTGTCCTTAGTAATGCTCAGTATTTCCTTCCTACTCTTTTTCATCACATGAATTGTCATAAAACAGAAAGATGCCATAATAACACAAAAAATAGTAATGTGAAAGTCCTGCTGAAATTTTTCATTGTGACTTCCTTAAAGGAAACTGTATTTTGAGATTAATGGAGGATTTGGTTTGCTCAACGGATAATTCTCTTGGTGTACAGGATAAATGAAGCGTGAACTAAAGAGCCAGTAATCGCTGAATACCTGTTTCGACCTGGTTGGGCCTCATCAGCAGTGCAAATCTATCGACCCAATTGGGAGCCGAATAGCTGAAAAATCACCCTGCGGGTGCATAAAGCTTACTTTGACTTGACTGACTGAAAACGCTACCTTACAGGCATGGTACGAGCGTACTACCTACCCGGTCACCAAGTCGGAACAGTTCTTCACTGATTCCTGGCTTTTGTGTTCACGCTTCATTTACTCTGTACACGAAGAAATTTACCCTAATATTATATTTCTTTGATAGTTGCAGTGATTGTGCACAGTGAAAAGAGTACGTAACACTGAAATGTGGTTCATCACTCTCTTTTAACACAGCAAGTTTATATAAAATGAAAATATTCGTTTTCCAACGAGTGCTTGACGAGAAGATAGTCAGATGGGCTTCCTCGGGAGAGACTATTTGAGATGTTTGATCGCATAGAGATGTCTCAATTTGAACGGAAAAGTTGGTTAGCCACAATCTGAGACGTAAAACCCCAACCCTACGGAGGCTTTCGGAACCAAAGCGGTTGCAACTTTGAGTTTGTGGTAAATTCAAGATATTTACAACTCTAGAGTCCGTTAACCCAGGTCATTTGGTTGTTCGTTCCAATGGAGGGTTCAATATATTCGAACTTTTTCGTGCTCATTTTAACTACTGACTTCTGTTTATAATCCAAATTTGAGATCACAGCCAATTTCTAGCGAAAACGTGACCCGCAACTATTCAGAGGGCATATTTACATGAGCGTCACACCACGGCTTATGTCAATCAGAAAAATGGTTTTCAACAACAGGATCACATCGATCATCCGATTTAAATCTGTAACTTAGTATACAGAAATTTTCTAGCTTTTATAAGGGTGCGGTTAACTCTTGTTATGGAGAATCACCAACAGGAGATTGATTAAACAAAAATGAGAGTATCATTAGGTTCACAGGTAAAATCTCACCGTTACGCAATCAGAGGCGCCTGTGGGGAGTAAAATTCTTTATGAACAAGGGAAATTTCTTGGGGTAGTGGTTCCACTCGGATGCGCAAGAGTGCTGTTGATTGTTGAAAATACGTGAGAGTTCGAGCAAGCCTTACTGATCATGCCGAACTTTAGTTCTTTATTCATGTCGGTGACACAAATCCCTGCCCATGATACCCTGACTGTCATTATTTGTATCACCAAGGAAATGCGTTCTATCGTACTAAATTGTATCATTACTTTCATGTTGTAAAGTTATGCAATGCAGAAATGTTTGATGTTTAGTAAATTGACCGATAATGATGTAGTTTAGTAACGTGTTTCAGAATCAGGTTATTTAAATTAGTTAAATAAAACAATCTAATAAATCGAAAAAATCCTCTCTTTTATGTTCTATTAGATAGCCATACTGAAACGCATTGCTCCCACTGGCCTTGTTTGTGGAGCCAAAACCATGGTCCACATACCAGCTTCGCCATGTGTTCCGGTCCTTGGAATGCAACCATATCGAAATATATCTGCACACGTGTACAGCTTTTTGTTTGCTATAGGCACAAAATATGTTCAGTTTCCAGATTACCGTAGTGTCGAGGTGTGTGGACCTTTGTCTCCAGTATTGTTCTTTTTTGGATTCTTAAGCATTTTCAAAATAGAGAAACAGCAAACAATTCACTCTCATCTGCTTGTTGAGATATATAGATTTGTGATTTTCGGGTGGAACACTTTGTGCTTAAATGTATGCTCTCTAATCAGGTAATAACTAGAATGCATAAATCACTATCTCCTTGCTGCTATAGATTGATAGATTGATACAAAATCTCGAGAAACACTTTATGTCCATGTTAATTTTTGTGTAAGACCAAATAATTAAACATATGAGTGTGGAAAAATGAATTGGCTCTGGTAACGTACACTCGGCAGTTTTATGGTTGAAATTGAACACGTTACCCTTGGTCCAACCGTCTGCTTGCACATCGATATTGGAGCACAGTATTTAACATTTATTAAATAGGGTTTACTGGCGGGTGGCAAGATAATGATAGTAATTATGATAAACTAAAACTTCGCGCCCTGAAAAATTAAAAGAAGTGTTAGATCTGCAAAATTATATTGCACTTAGCTCAAACAATCTATATTTGCACGCAACACCGCAAATATGACGACGTGTCCCGTTAGGATCTCGGTATTACAAACAAAAAATGAATTGATACTTTTAGAGTATCTCTAATCTCTTGTTTTAACTTTGGTGTGAGTGGAAAACCCCTTAGGAAGTATAAAAATCTGTATCATTGCGGCCTTAGGACCTGAAGGTTCATCCCTGTATTACTGAACACTTGGATTAATCATGGTGGATTTGAATGTACAAAGTATCTACAACGAACGTAGTAAATCAGTTCATCTGTAGCTGTTTCACGTCACACCCATAGCTTTTACTCCGGATTACTAGCAGTTTCCAAAAAGAAATTATTCTTATTTTACCCGTCTGAGTGATGACCGTTTCAATGCCATATCAACTAAAATATTAAAACAAGCCGGTAGGTTTTGACATGATTGATGACATAAGATCACGCTTGTAAAGCTTTTCTGAGTTTATTAAACCTTTACATTACTTTGCAATTTCATCATTTTAGATTGTGTCTAAAACTCGCTGAGTTGCATTCGGTGGAGCTTCGCCACTTGGTCGGAGACCATCGACATGTTCTTCTACGCGATCGAGTCGATAGGCGTCACGAGGACATTACGGATCCAGCAAAACACGAGGGGGCTACAGCTCAATCGGCCGCAGAGCATCAGTCTAGGGCGCTCGCAGCACTGAAAGAAACCATTTCACAGGTGACTGCAGTTGCTGGACGTGGCGTGGTCGATACGCGCCGGCCGGGTACAATCGGTTTGTTACGTTCGATTGGAGGAGGCGAACTGAGTCGTGCTCGCCGCGAAGCAGTTCGGCTTGAGGCTGAAGCTCTAGTTCAGTTGGCTTCATTATATTTATCGATCGGCGATGTTTCCAGCTGCGAACAGGAAACATTGAAACTAGCTCAGCTGGAAGTAAGATTTCAAAGGATCGAACTGGTTTGTCTGCTTTCGGTTGCACAATTTGAAATTTCTTCGTGATATATCTCGAGCTGTATGCACTACACCGACAAATATAGAAAGCGGCAATATATCAATATAAATTTCTGATAATACAAAAGAAACAATACCACATCAGATATTACAATGCTTTAATCATATTATGCAATTTTGTCGGTAGTGTTATCTACTCTGGATCTTCTGATTTATCTTGGAAGTTCCAGTTTCAGTTTTTGCAACCATTGGGCAATTTCTTTCGCCAATTTTGGTTGCTATCTTTTTGCCGCCAATTTCGACAAAACAGTAAAATGAAGATTGGAATGCTGAGAGGAAATTCAAATTACGCATGTCCATCACTCTGCTTCATAGCTTCAATCTCTTCACTCCTGAAAATAGTGTAATTGTTTGTCCGCGACGGCGGATTCTATGTTCTTTCTTAAAGAAAATGAACACTTTTTATGCATTACCGGTGTTCTGAATATTGGCTTAGGAAGAACTGGATGCAAGCCGGAAACCATCGTCTTTTACCGGAACTAACTCCTCTGAGATGTCACTTGATCAGACGACAGTGGAAGAAAAAAGTCAGTTTGTGATCCATCCAGTAGGCGATACCCTGGACATTCTGGCCAATGTTAGACCGGCTGCTTCGATAATGGCTGATCTGATGTATGCCAAGCACGACTTTGAGACAGCATCCAAACATCTGGAGAGTATTTTAGTAAAGCATCCCAGTAAGTGATCAGTGAATGTGGTATAAAGTTAGGCAAAGTAAACTATTCATGTATTCAGAAAACAAGGCCTTTGTTTTTGAAACATGTTTACTGTTCACTAAAAGAGAGATGTTTCAATGTTTTCCATTATCTGATTGTGAAATAATCGAGATCAGTAATTTCGTGCTGCGGTTTTGGTTTCTGTCATTTGACTGCCCATTTTTATGAGTATGGAAGGAAGATTTAAATGTTCAAAGTAGTGTAAAGATAAAAAAAGTGAATTCGTGTATAATAAAGTTGTAAGGAAAATGAGTGGATGCATGAGTGTCTCCGTTTGCGAAAGTTAGCTATATCACTTAGTGTCTCACAATATTCCTGGGGTTTACATATAGAAAGCCTAACGCGATTCATATGCGCATGTTTCCTGGTCATGGTTTACATACATTCATGGTAAGTTTTAGTTTTACCACTCCTGAATTTCTTCCATCCATCGTCTTCCTTGGCAAACAGCGCGCGCCGTGTCAACTTACTTGGTGACATGCGCAACACATGCAAAATCCATTGAAGTCCAGCTTTCTCTCTCTATTAGAAGAATTAGACAAAGTTGGATATCTTTAGCCGCTGTATCTCACCTGATGAACGCAGCGTTAGTGAAGTGTCGACACGCATGTAGAAGGCTCGATTGACACTTGCCCACTTGTGACACCAGGGGCGCCGTCGCGACATCCGGCTGTTTGTTATGGGTCTAGTGTGTGCTACAGTATTTCGGCCAGAGCTGCTATGCAGCGCAGAAGCTTGGCCATAAGGAAAACAGCATACACTGTAGGTGTTTGTACACTACCGTACATGCTGCATTGCACGAGTCTGTTGGGGCAACCGAACAAGCAATTTTGAAGTTAGGTGCAGCTATTTTGGCAACCAAGGTCCACCACTGGAGCAAGTGGTCACCCTCTGTAGGTTACGCTGGTTGAGGCGTGTTGCGGTTGCCATCATATAGGTTTGTAGAGGTAGGTATGGGATAGAAAAAACAAGGGCCGTTAAACTAAGACATTACATGGGGGTATGAGAGCCCTGAATCAGAAATCTCTTCAATAGATCGCTTTGCGCTCCCTGAATGGGAACATGTGGATCTTTATAACCGGTGGTTTAAAACACTGATCTATAGGGCTGAGTGACGTAAACAGTGGCGCTTGTGCATCTACCCATTATTCCTGCAATATTGGTCTAGGCGAATTCTCTGTTTTCTTTGACTTTGCTCCCAACATTCCAATCATCCTCTTTTTGTCCAAATGAAAAGTCAAAGAAGCAACTGCTTCGGGAAGGACCTTGGTTATTGACCGTAAAAACGGAACTGAACTATATTCATTTCCCAAAAAGACCTCCATTTCAGATATAGAAGTGATATTAAATGATAGTATTTACCCAGTCAAATTGAGGGTTTACAGGTGTGGTGTCACTGGGTGCCAGTTGAAGTGGGTCTTGAAATGCTCAGCGCATCGTTCAAGACAGTGTTGCTGAATATGAAGCAATGTACCATTGAAATTCTTAATTAAATTGCTTTCACTTACTGTCATCGGGTCCGTAGTCCTACCTAGAAAGAACATCTACCAACGGCTACAAGTAGCGTCAGCCTCTCCATCTTTCTAGATTTTCTACCTACCACTTCCCACGGTAATTTATCGGGATCTTGATGGGCTGTTTCAGTTGTTTGCCAGCTGCATCTTATTTGGATCCGAAGCAATGATTCAGCGACCATCCAGCAAGATAGATGAGATCAAGGTTATTCATAATTTATTCTGTACTCGTGCACCAGACTCCGTCGTTATTTTAATTGATATTCGGATTGGTTCCCTGAAAAGCGTCCAGTGTGCATGCAGTCTTGCGGTTGAATCATTGAGCTTACAGACAGTAACGGGCTCTCTTTCGAAAGCTGGTTTGCAGCTATCGTGTGCATCGCATTGCGTATATCCGTTTTTGTCGGCTTTGTTGCTGTTATTTACCAGGCACAGGGAGAATCTGATTCGTAACCAAGGTTGATATATGCCCAGGTAGATTTTAGGTCATTAATCTGATGAAGTTGGCGGTTTCCATGACGGGCGGTATCAGAGAGAGGGCTTTTCAAATGGATACCTGAGACTTTGCTACACGCGTTAGCTCAAATCAACGAAGTGGTTTGATTCAACTGTCTGACATGTGAGAGTTTACGGGATTTGCTTTAAGAATCCTGAACGGATCCTTTAACTCAAACGTTTGATGCACCAGGCAATGGGGAGTAAATCCAAAGAGGGCGTGTTAGAGAGTCACTCACTAGGGAGCTTCTGGAGGCCTGTCGTGCAAGACGTTTTGGCTTTGGTTCAGTGTATTGCTCACTGGTGTGTTGATTGATGGTCCGCTGTTTGGGTCGGCCCTTAATCTCATGAACCCAAAAAGACAGGAAAAACGTAAACAGGACATCACCTTATTGGCTACGAGCCGACCCGTATAGGCGGATGAGAGTCATCTAATAATGTGCGAAGACCTATATCATCGTGCGAAGGAAGTCTCAAGAACCACGCCCGTGCGTCTATCTAGCGTTTTCCACTAGTGTATCCCTTCTCCCTATGCTGGATTTGAAGGTGAGCATAGAACCTCTGCATTGTCTGCATGTTTCAGTACTTAGCCGATAGAAAAGTTTTTTCTTTTAGCTAATGGTTTTCTCAATAGCGTATTTCAGTCTCCCCAAACAAGTGAATCATGCTAATATTTTCTGGTGTATTTTACATTTACAAGTTCTAGGGAATTTCCTATTTTACTGAAACTGTGCTGTGTTCGGCTTTGCAATTGTTCAAAACACGCGATATAAAAATAAAACTCATTATATTCCCTAAAATGTGTAACATGCCAGTTTTAGACCGAAGTTTGGATTGTTGGTTGTGTCCACTGAACAATTGAAGAACAAAAGATGCACGATTTGTATGAACATGATTGAAATTCTGTGTATGATAACCAACGAAGGCAGTTTTTTTGTCCCCGTTGGGATATATCAACAGTGTGTTCAATGCATGTTTCCGTGAAGAGACTCGATTCACGAAAGTTCGGGGAGGAAGTCGACCGGTTCTTCCGTCACCCCCTCCTCCGCAGAATAACATGTATTCAAAAACGATGGATTACTCAATCTAGTTTAATGAACAGTTAAGAAATGTATGGGAAATGATGCTGAGTAAATAAATATGCAAGTATGGGGAAAAATGATAGGTGTACTTAGCTGAAATAATTAAAACCTGTTATCAGTAGTCCTCACATGCTCATTAGAACGCTCGGATAGGCTGAGAGGGGAACGAACCCAAAGCAAGATTATTGGCGTTTTGAACCATCCCATCCTTCTAGGACAGCCATTTCTAGTTGTACAGACTTTGGGACTCCCGCAGGATTAATCTAAACATTTATTTTCTGATTTAATACAGTGAGCTTGGTGCAAAATTTCTCTTGTAACATTTGTTGCAACTTCCGATTTCGTACTGTGAATTCTGCACATTCGTTTAGATCCAACAGACATGCGACGAAAGTGGCTTCCAATGAACTAAATAGAGTGATTTTTCTATCAACATAGATTTCATATATTTCTTCATGTTTGAGTCGTACGTGACATTCCTAGACTTAAAACAATTTGTGCGAGTATGGTGCCTTTTTTAGGCATTGAAAAGGGGTTAGCAACCATAACACAAAATTAAAATTACATTTACAATGAGCCCATATTTAAGGCAAAAAAATGACCAAATAAACCACGCAACTTTATAATAAAGCACTCAAAGCTAAACACGAACGACCGGGATTTTTGCAGTAACTGATATCTAATTGGAGTTTGTCTTTCACGATTCACCTCGGTTTTATGTATTAGCTTCGTTTATTCTCTCAATTTATTGTTCTCCTTAGCCGATTATTCGACCCTGGCAAAACTGGTGGATGCTTTGCGGAGATGTGGAAATTTGAATAAAATACCAGTCTTTTTGGATCGAACAAAGGCGGCGGATCCCATGGGAGAAACATCCCCCGGGTACAACTTTTGTCGTGGTCTCTATCATCGGTGAGTTGCCTCCACCTAACCCTAAATATTACTATCCAGCTACAGCAGTTTGAGGTTTTACCGAATCACTTTTGTGTGCTTTTTCCGGACTGAATTAGATAAGTTGCATGAGAAAATGCTGATTGAAAAGATTCATTAATTATCTAATGTCTTTAAGCCTGGAACTCCGGAAGAATGTTTATTGCATATGATTACCTATGTGTTGTTTCTTTAAGCTGTATAAGGAATAATTTAAATTAAATTAAAATTCTTGGTGATACCTTTATACTTCCTGTCATTCCTGAATACTGCTTTATTAAAATGAAACAAGCCCCCTTCGGTCTGCACTCAGTGTATTTGTTGTCTGTTCAAACAAAACCCATACATCTTCGCATCATTTGAACTTTTTCATCTCCCTAGGCTAAATTCCTTTCCAGCTTTTAAGTAGTGAAGGAAAAATCAAATAGCACTTCTACGGATTAAACCAAAAGGAATTTTCCACTCGATAGAAATGCCTGTAAGTCAATTTCTTTAAAGCTATGAGTGCTAATGCACTTTATTGTGTGACCAGCTAGAAAGCTTTATTTAGGAGGACCGCCAAAATGCCCAAATGTTTTACTGGCCATTTAATTTGAATTATGTGGATAGCATCATGCTCTATATGCTATTTAGTTGCTCGCTTCCACCAACCAAACATCATTGAAGTCAGAAAGGGTAGCGGGACTAGTCATTTCAATACACGGATATTCAAACGAGTACTGCTCTATACGGAGTGCTAAATACAACCCCAAATAAGTTGACTGGATTTACCATAGTACAAAAAGCCTCATCCTTAAGATAGATCTGCAAACTAGGACTCAGTTGGTTACGATGATGTTTGGTTAATGCTTATTACCTGTCAGCCCTCAAACGATATGAAAATCGGCGCTTAGTTGGGGTAGCGTTCTCGGATATCTCAGTCAAGTGGTAATTCAGATGACCTGGTTACCACAAAAATGAACGGTGATTATGAAGAACGGAAAACATTTTGAGTATTCTTTGCTTACTAAATAAAGTCTCATCAGGCATATGTTTAATAAAATCCGAAAGGTGAATATTTGGAAGCAAAGTAACCAAAGAAACAAGTAGGTAAGTACAATTATACCAGAATTGTAAGAGGCAAGGGAGGTATTCATTATCTTTGTGGAAAACGAATGACTTAAGTTTGTATGTCGTGTAAATATGAGGCGACAGAATTTCTGGAAAAATACCGCAACTTTTAGGTATACATGTTAAGAATACTGAATATAGGGAAAAGCTTCAAATACTTCGCGAGCTTCTCTGGAAAAATTGCAGGAGACCTATGCAGCCAATGGGACAAACTACAAGTGCAAATTAAAGAATGGGTTATTATTCGAGAGATTAATAAAGCTTTCAAACACATAAACCTAAGATTATAATATTCTGATTTTTCCTGCTGCAGAAATGACTTGATCAAACCAACTAAAACTGCGATTGATTGACTCACCAAGATACCAAATATTAATGGGTCGGTTAATGTTTCACCTTGTATGTTTGCTGTGGGACAGGATTCTAAAAGGTTGGTGTAACCGTCCCATCTGATAAGTAATAATAGCACGTCTAATCATTCAGGGAGATTGAGAGTTAAGTTGTGAGCATTTCACCAATCAGCAAGGCTGGAAAGACTATGTTGAAAGGTCATGGTGATAGAAGTATTAGAGTAGGCATTTCAAACAGAGCATGGTCTGTTTACTTTATAAGTAAAGAATTTTCCTGATTAAGTATGGTTGAAGGATAACTGTAAAAGAAAAACGGGAACAAGTTTTCACTTTGTAGTGTTGAGAGAAGATGTGTGTCCAAGTTATTACGTAAACTCCGAACGGATTGTGAAATTGTCTGTGATTGATGCAGTGATGGTGTGTGCCTAATGGAAGACAAAATATTTATCAACCTAAACTTATCAACACTATGGATGGTATCACTATAACACGGAAGGTATATTCTGACAGCTTTCTTGTTTCCATTTAGCTCTGGCAGAGAAGCTAGGGCATCCAGTATGGAACTAGCACAGCAGTACTCAAATTGGTTTCGATCATGCATGTTCACTTGAGGTAACACTCCTTGAAGGTGTAACTTATCGAATAGCTTCAACACGACCGACTTTTGAGGCATTGGGATGGAACATTGAGGTTCCTTTGTTTGGCACCGGAGTGATGGAGGCAGATATAGTTCCATTTTCCGAGCACTGGTTAAAAAGAGCTTAAGCATTAGCAAAACTGTGTGAGCCGACTCTACACTATCGACACATAGTGAGGTTTTGAGCTTCTAGTTTTGCAGAATGAAAAAGCTGGGTAGTCCTATTCGAGATTTTACGCTCTATGCACATTAATAATTTGAAGTTAATTTATTTCATTTAACGGCAACTTAATGTTTTCGGGTGGTCGCGGTATTAGCTATTGTACATCACAGTGAATTTGCAGAGTTCGTTAAAATAAAAATAAAATAAATCAACATAAGCTTTGCCAATGACGTAAGCAGTGACGTAAATAAACGGAAACACTAGCCTAATTGAAAAGACCGTGCGAGATGCGGTGAAACTCAGTTGTAATATGCAGACGCACTAGCAAACAACCGCTCGGACCGAGAGTGTATGATGCATATGCAGCTTTTGAACATTCATTGGGTGCTGGATGGTATTCGGGAAATGAAATTTTCATATGACTTTCGGTCTTTGTCACTAATTTGGTCTGCAAGTTTGTCGATAGTGATACCACTGCAATTGGAGATTTGCGAGAATCCTGTCAGGCAGTGAAAGCCTTTTTTCAACATATCAAGAGATTTACTTTATAACAGTACGACTGATGGGAAAAGGGGTAGACCGAAAGCCTTCACACATTTTACAATGAATTTGTGTTTAATATAAAGCGTTCACAATGCAAGTGAGATGTATGATAGCTTTAACACTGAACGGACTATCTATGGAATGTTTATGGATTATAACATATTGTGGGATACTGTAAAGCTGCATCTTTGAAACAGCAAGAGAGGACAGCATCGGTAGATTGGACGAATAGTGCCCAGGTAAACTTTGCTGCATCTCAATTGGTACAGTGCAATAATATCGAACAATGTCAACTTTTCGAGGCCATCATAATGATTTTTGTAGTCTGAGGACACCTATCTGAACCTTACAGTTCCTTTCCAAAGCTGAATTTGTTGAAAGAACAAGATGAGCAACTGTATCAAGTGTGGAGCTTGGAGACCGACAAGCGTATTGATGTACGTTTTATTATGTAGATTCTGTGACGATCCGCGGTGGCAAGTTTCTCTCAAATAATTCGAAAATGCCTGATTAGCAGGCTGTGGAACAGCACTTCCGAGTTCCTTTTTTGGGTCGGAATTTATTTTTGACATTATGCAAATGTCATGATTTTCTCATTTGAAAATGATAATTAGTGGTCATTTAGACAGCTGACGCAGGCGTATTTAAGTGATACATAAAGTGAGCGGAGCTTAGAATTGAGTTTTTCAACACTGAAGTCTTTCTTTTTTGTTTAATAATGCTACCACATCGGCATTTGCCAGTTCGTTTCATGTTAAAACAACTAAATTCACTCTCGATGATGTATATGCACAAGTTGCTCAGTTGTTTCATTTCAGACATGATCAACGTGGGGAGACTTTTCACTTGGGTTATCTCCCCAAGTTTGTATGCCAGTTCTTCCTTCATGTACCGTCGTTGAAATGACGGTAAATAGTATTTCTCCGGATAGATGAAAACAGTTTCAAGAGGAGATATAACTATTATTTTTGAAATGAAAGTAATGGGTAAGGTGCTTAGAGGGGACAGAGGGTTTTGGACTGATACATGGAAAAGCTTGCCATGGAAGTCAAAACTTTTAACTGTTTTCGGCTCTCCGTCATGCATTTCTTTAATTCACTGCAGACGTTTAGGATGTTATGGCCAGTGGCACTTAGAGGTATACGTTTCTGAACGGTAAGAGTTGTGATTTTCTTTACAACAACGTTTAGTGGTGTATGTGGTTAGGTAGGTAAATATAACAAATTTTCAAAACAAAGGTTGATGAAGAAGGCTACATCAGACGATTAAAACAGAAGGTTACACAAAGTTAGAAAAAGATTACAAAATGTATTCAGTTTAGATTTTAATTTGGTATATCTGGTAAATGTTTTCGAGAAGAATGGAACGAAATCCAGATATACTGATGCGAAAACCGATTTGATTCGTCCGGTATTTGTAGATCAAGACGCTGGAATTGCCCCAACTATTGCCAAAGTAACTACAACATCGCTCCTATTGCGGACAATTGTGGGGCGATCAACCCAATGAAAACAAAACAACCTGATCATAATAATTTCCCCAAGTAATTCTTTGTGCATCCAGAATTATTGCAGCAGATTTGTCACAGCATTTTGTACACATTGTTTTACGTAATATTCGCCACTTCGTTGATTTTGTCCAATAGAGAGCAAGTGTTGCTCGTTAGAACCATAAAAATTTGCTTAAAAGACTGTATTTTCATATTTCTTAAGAACAAAGGCACCGAAGAATCATTTTATAGCAGTACTGGTTTATTCTGCTCTCGAATCAGATTTCAAACTGTTTACTGGTCAAAATTTAGAACCTTTGTGCATGAACATACTTCTGTCTTTTCCCGCAGAAGCTGTATCTTTTCATAATGGTTAATGCCAGTCTTGGAAGAATCGAATCTTCACTGAAAGTTGATTATTATTTTCTTTCTTTGATTAAGATTGATCCCTATTCCGAATCGCACTTTTATGTACTTAAATACGGCCGCTTTTATCGTGGTCACATCTCAGTGGATATGACTTTTGAAAATATACGCACGAAGAACGATGCACTCTGACTTTCCACTGGAGACATTATACTCATTTTTTTCTAATGAGGTAATCATTTCCTCCGAAGATTTTCTAGTAGACCCAGTTTATGAAAACAGTCGAATGTCTTAGAGGGATCTAGTTGACTGGTTTTTTGAAATTATATTATTCCACCGTAATGCAAATTGCTAGCCATCATGCTGACCAGTTCTCAACCCCCTTCAGTTTAGAAATAGAAACATCGGCTGTATACAAACAGCTATTTGTGGTATCGGACAAACAGTTCTAGCTATTATTCCTACAGTTCATACCATGTAAGCTGACAAGTTTCACGTTAGTGATCAACATATGTAAACGAACTGCACGCATTTCATGATATGTTGCTTAGCTGTGTTCACCCTACGTGGATAAAAGTGACCCAGTGTTCTCAAAGCAAATTAAAGTTCAAATCCTTCAGTAACTGAACCAAGCAATATGTTCATCATTCTTCCGCTTATTTACCTCATAATCTAGAATTACTGGCGAATCAACTCTGGCACTGAAGTGCTTCAATCAATCTCGATTGGATTGCGGTTTGAATGAAGAAGCTATTTATCACATGGTCGAGATTGCTCTAAATCCGAACAATCAGTTGCCTACAGATGATTCGGATGACATAATGAACGACGGCGGGATGAATAATGCAAATTCAAATAGTCTACGCCACGTGTCCGCTTTCCCTCAGAATGGGTCGGTTAATCAGTCCGATAATGGAACAACCGCAACAAATGGATTACAGACAGCTGAACACTTGTTGAAAGTGAGTATAACCTAAGCTATAGAGGTTGGGTCGAATAGATGATCTTGTCAAAGAGACCTCAGTTTCAAGACAGCGTGTTCTATTGTTTATTGCCTGTCATCCAGTAGTTTTTCTCTGGTTGTCTTTGGATCGGACTCAAGGGATAGATGCCTCTTCTACGTTGTGTCTACTGTGTTCGTTCTAGATCGTTTGTTCAAATGGGACAATATCAGGTTATAAGAGATCATATAAGTTATCATTAAGTTTTTATTATTTACATAGGGGAACATTTCAGGAACGCTTGGCATTAATTATTCCGATTTGCTTTCCGAAACATCCATAGTTTTGAATTAAGCGGACTCCGATAAATTCTCTACGGTGTGACCTTGCAAATTACAGTAATCCTCAGTCGATAATACCCGCAATGAGAACATGTGCCAGATTTTCGTCAGGATGTTCTTAACACGTATCGATATAAATTATTGTGTAGAATAATCCTAAGACTAACTGACTCAGAGAACTTTTATTCAACATAAGACACTCTAATAGTTGACGGTATACAAATATCGTCTGAACAGATTCAGCTATATTGTGTATGTTACACACAGTGGAGTTTAATAAAAACGAAGACATGTTCAACTTTTAAAAAATAATGATTATTTTAGTTTATTTGATCGAGATTCAAAACTATTGACAATAGTTTTTGCGCTGCATGTTTATTTTACAAATTTAAAGGCTGATGAATGATTTGGTTTGCTCGTCTTGTTGTGAATTGAATGTATTTTTGTTAATGATTCACAAACTTAGAACAACAGGAGAATATTTGTGGTAAACAAAACCACACCCCGGAATTAGTAAACAAATTGGAAATGTGCAGAACAAATTCAGAAATACATTATTCTATCACTTCAGAAACAATTAATCAAATCTCATTATTTATTCTACTCAGTTGAGGCTGTGGATACACTGAGATCAGAAAGTTCAACCCCAGAGATATATTTACGGACAAAATACATCAGTGAACCTGTGCTTTATAGAGATCCGTATTATTTTTGATCTCCAGCCCTCTATTGGGTTGGGACCTTAAAACAGAGAGCTCACCGGGACCAAACGATCGATGAATATCTCAAAAGTAGAGACGTGTGTTTGGAAACCTGATCTTCAATGCACCACAAAGCAGTTTCCGTTCAGTTGATTCAACCATTAATCTTCCGTTTTCATGATCTGGTTTCAATTCCTGACTTTTGCCTACATATCTTGTCGAACAGTGACGAACCGAGTCGAGTAAAAAAGCACAGCACAGAATAATATGTTTGGATAATTTTTACGTATTACATTTCAAGACGATGAATTGTTACTGATACAAGAGCTGTAAATGCTATTATGTATGATGTTTGATATCTGGGGATTCTTCCCAGCCTGTTGAATTAACCGATTACTACTGTCATCTTTGAGTACGGCTAACATCGCTATCCCGTCAGTCATCAATGCATACGTTTGTGCACATCAATGTCCTATCATGTGGCATATATCCTACTTTACAGGTTATCCGAAATGCTCAGAGAGCTGTTTTACTAGGTGCAGACTAGATTTCAATAGCTAACTATAAGCAATTTTTTAACATACAAGGCATCATTTATTTTGTTGACGGTATTCCAAGGAACAGTTGCCTGGAGAGGTCTGATATGATTAAAAGTATGGACCCACCAGAAGTAAGTTGTACGAGCACATACCTCAACGGGTTAGATCCTTTGGACACGTTTTGTTGCAGTTTGTCAAACTCGGTGTATTTTGATGGATCTGTTCTATTTGCTGTTCCTGTTTGGCCTTATTGTTGATCTCTACTGTGCACGTCTGTGCTCCATCTGCGTGTACAGATCGTTCTCTGTTTTAGAACTGTCGATCTGATTTCTGCTGATTAAGCTGCTCTCCTCAATGAAAGCGCACTTACGGGGTAACTGTTCCAAACCTCTTTGTGAACGAGATGTTTTGTAGTGAATGTCTCTCGGATTCTCGAAAAGCGAAAATTTCATTCTAGGGTGTAGTCAATTTTGTCAATTAGCATTTTCAAATAGTCATTTGGTAGATTTGAAGTTTGTATGTCGATTGTGAAAAGTTCAGTAGCCTCGGTGGGATTCGAACCCACGCACGGACGCCGCCTACGCTTTGTACGCGCATGCTCTACCAGCTGAGCTACGAGGCCACACCGATAGCACTGATCTTTTCACATTCGAATTTACCCATCCTCTGTGAGTTGCCTCTGTAAGTTGGATGGGTAAATTCGAATGTGAAAAGATCAGTGCTATCGGTGTGGCCTCGTAGCTCAGCTGGTAGAGCATGCGCGTACAAAGCGTAGGCGGCGTCCGTGCGTGGGTTCGAATCCCACCGAGGCTACTGAACTTTTCACAATCGACATACAAACTTCAAATCTACCAAACGACTATTTGAACGATTCACCTTGTCTTAGAAGCTCATTCGGTGGAGTCCGGTGAGTCCTAATTCCATCGGTTTGTGTTTGTTGTTAGGCTTTTCACCCTATCTTATACAACAAACACCAGGCTAGAGTCCATCAACCTGAGGCGGATCTATTGAGTTACGGCCGTCTAAATTATTCATTTGCGTCTCTAGTGTCTCTAGTTTACCAAGCAATCCCTTGTTTCCAATGCACTACTCAAGTAACGTTTGCCAGTAAAGGCGAGCACCATATCTGGTTGTGCAGCAGTGGTTGTCATCGTATAAGGATGGTTATCAGAACAATGCTGAGGTTAGGTTCAGAGTTTTAGGTAACGGCGGTCGAACCCTGAGGCAACTGGTAGATTTCCACAGATTACTTTGGTTGGAGTTTGTGTGAAGCAGCAAATAAGTTACCACGGGCTGCAATGTTCAACGAGTAGTAGTAGTAGTGGTAGTAGTAGTAGTAGTAGCAGTGCGTAGATAAACACCAAGGGTAGTCAAACGAAAACCTGGCACGAGGGTAATAAACTTTAATCCGGAGACTCAATCACAAAGATCTCGATAGGCTCCCTGGATGGGGAATGCGAGAAGTAACCGGTTGTCAGGGGCACTGAGTAATATGGCTAAGTGTCGTCAACACTGACTTTTGTGCATCTCATTTACTTCGCAACCTTACTCTCCTGCTTCATCCAAATGGGAAGCCAAAAGAAAGAAACCAAAACACGTGCAGGAAAATGCATGGTTATGGGTTGTACAAACTGAAATTAGGACTATCAGAACATTCCGTATCCAGTGCTTCCTAAGGGAACGTATGCCTGCTAACTTCATTTCTTCCAAACTGCTTTAAATAATTTGTAAGCATAATGTGATAGACAGCTCTTTTGTTTCTCACACCACAAATACACAGTACAACGCATATGAATCACATAGTTGGCACTGTAGCTACGAATTTACACCACTCGATTACCCTCCCTAGTATTCGTAGATTAAATGGAAATGTTAATTATGTGCACCGCTTTCTCCAATCTTATCACTTGGCTACATTTTTGACCGAAACACAAACTTCTCCTTCGTCAGACATAACTCATCTTCAGTTCCCTAATTACTTCCTCCATTCTTCTTTTCTCCATAATGCTTTTTCTCGCTTGTACCCGTCATTCTGTTGCTTCTTCCTGATTTTCGCACCTCAATTTCTCCAACAGTCAATTCCAGCCTGTGTGGCTGAAATGCTTTCAACCACTGCTTTTTCAACGTTCATTGTTCCCGGAGTAGCAGTGAACCTTCCATTTTTGATTTTCTATCTCCCAACATTGAGACACCAATGGAAGAAGATCCTAACAGCCAAATTACCATTGTCGGAGATTTCAATCTCTACAACAAGGAATGGCTGATATACACCTCAAACCTGGCTTTCATGGGACGCGANGCGAAGTCGAGGCCTTTTGCTGTGGCGAGTAATCTGGGTCAACGAGTTGACCTCCGCACACGCATCCGTGATCGTATTCGTGACCGCGCCCGTTCACTTTTCTTTCTACACCATCACTTTTCTTTTCCCTTTCGGCTTATTAGACCATTTCCCTCGCTCTGTTTCCCCACCAAACTCCAGAACCACCTTTAGGCATTACGAATCCTGTCAATTTCCCATCGCTGAGCAGGTGCTTCGTTGCCCCTCTTCTATCATCTCCATTTTGGTTTCTGCTCTTGTGAACTCGCCTCAGCTTTTCCCTTCCCTTGATCTTTTCCCGTTCATCACGTTCTCAGTTGGGCGGTTTCCCTTATAAGGTTTTACTCTCCGGTGTCAAGCTTCTATCTTTCATTCTTCTTTTATCCCAAGGGCTGAAAAATCGTGAAACATCCTTCCCATCTTCATATTACCAAGCACTTATGAGGTTACTCTTTTCAGAACAGGATTAACAAATGGGTTCTCATTTGAATGCCTCCCCACATGCCTTCCTCCTTACAGTTTGGCACTGACTATGTGGTTTGCCCCTTTTGCTGTAAATTACTTTGTGTGCAATAAAAAATCACTGACCCATAGTAATGTTATCCATTGCTGTCGAGAACGAAGTTTACGGCAGCATTAGACAAAGTTGATCCTACTTTAATGACTGTCTTTTGAATGTTTTTACTTCCTATTTTATTGTTGTTTGGTTACAGAAATGTACAACAAACTTTCTGAAAGGGTGGGGTGACTACACAAAGGATACCTGCAGACATGCTTATAAGAGGTAGATGGACAGTGGGGCTGGGTAAAACGCACGACCCTCAGGTGGTTATTTCGACGACCTTACCATTCGATCACAAAATCTTGTGTTCGGAGGGTGGGGGGTAGCAGAAACACAGGTTGTGTTCAATTAGGCCATCAAATAAAACGGGAAATTCAATCACCAGAGCAACATCTTTAAATGACATGAGAAAATTTTCATTTTATACTCCACTTATATTAAAGGTCATTCTCACCAAGGAAACAATTATCAGCTTTTGAAATAAGCATCCTTGATGTGAACAGTTTGATCTTATTGATTCTAACATAAATAGAGTCACACCAAAGTCGGTCGGAATGCACCAACCATTCGTTAAATTTTGATCAAAAACTAATATAGTCCGAATCAAGTGAAGACTACCCACATGTTACCCTGTTTGTAATGAGACCATGGGAAATGTTTTGGAAAATTCGTTTATCTAGTGAGTTCACTTGCAAGGTTTCACAAATTGGAATAAAACGGTATAAAATTTATGAGTAAAATATCTTGACGGTTTGTTTCACCTTATTTCAATTTTTTGATGGGCTTTCGTGATGGAATTTTCTGTTACGAGCCATTTATTGAAAGTGGAGACGGAATGTGAAGATGATTTACTTTAATTATTGGCTTTTGAAGATAAACTAGTGATAAAAAAAATAAAAAACCCTTTTTCGCACAAAAGTGATACCCATATTTGGATGGTGTGAACGAGTGATTCGTTGAATTGGATTTTTCAATATTACTTTATTCTTCGTTAATAGTTTTTCTCAGTGCAGTTTCTGTGGGGTAAAGCACATGGGAAAAAGTACTACAAAACACATTGATATCAAATTCTTTACCAGTTTTTCTACCCCTTTTACTGATAATATGCTCTTGATATGTACATCGGGATCAACAAATTCAATGGTTGAAGACATTGAGTGATCTGGCTGAGTACTATGCTCGTGCATCTTATCCATTTGCATGAAACCCAAGTCCTCATGGGTTCTCTATTTTCGCCCCGGCACTAAAATGAGCATTTCACTCTTTCTTTTAATCCTTCAGGCAACTGGACAGTCATGAGGGAGTAACAAAAACCGATCCAGAAGTGCATGGTTATTGGTTATAAGGACTAAAAAACACTGAACTGAAGATGTCTGATATTGCTTTGACCATCTAAATTCGTTGGTGTTTCATTTAGTTATAGTTGAACGGAACGCCTAGCAAATCTCCTGCTAATACTATTATTATTGTAAAACATAAATGTCCTGTGATCCTATTTATAAGTGTGAAAATAAGTTTGATCAAACGTTCTATTTTATCCATTGTCTAATTGACTGGTTTATTGCACATACCATGAAAGTTATCCTTCAGTCGGGAGAACGTTCAAATTGTTTGGTAATGTCAGGCTAAGTTTACTGTAAAGATTGTTTTACGGAACATTCAGTCACCTTTGTTTGGCTATACGAAGATAATAGATGCCAAAACAGGGGTATGAAAATTTGCATACCAAACGCTGAACAACATGTTTGGTATCCGGCAGATGATTTATTGGATGCATTGCTTCATTCAGGTCTGTTGCAGCCAACGTACACTGGAACAGGTTGCGTGGGCACAATAAAATGAGACTGCTGCAAATATTGATTGAGTGCTGGCTCTGTGAACTATGGTGACGGTTAAAAAAACAACGTTTTATGCAGTCCACTTTTGATTTCTCTACTTTGGTCTTCCTCAAGATTGTGTTTCTTTCGTACCGTTGATTTCCTTTTCGTCTATCATATGTTGCGTTCTTTTGACAACTCCCGTTACTTGTCTATTTGCGGTCGGTTTTCACACACTGTGCATATGAACTCATTTTACCAAATATGACCGTTCACAGCGGAACCCCATCCAAATGAAGCGATTATCAAAAAATCTGACATGAATGTGTGACCCCCAACATATTACGACTCGCAACTGTTTTTATAACACAACTTGGTGTGATGAACACCAGATGCGATGGTCGACCGGTAACGCTGATCTCGGGACTGGAATTGGTGAACTACATAAGGCCCTGCTAGTTCAGTTGTGGTATAGAACCAGAAGAAAAGAAAAACTGCTTCAACCAAATTTGGGTGGCGGTGGTGGGGCTTGAATCTCAGACAACAGGGTCCAGAGCACGCCGGTGACAGCGATTAAGCCAATGCATTATCACCGCCTGAGATTGATAATGTCAACCTCAATGGATATTGTTATCTTCATCCTGCAATTATTTCGTATTTGTCTTAACTTTAACCTACGTAATGAGGCTGTTATTTCTACATCACACGCATTTAAACCATTTGAATCATATTACCCCCTAGATGTTTCATGCAAACCATTATTCACTGAAACCCAATGTGTACTATTCAATAACCAATTTGTCCATCTGTCTGTTTATGTTTATCTTTTTATTTTGGAATTTTACTTCTTCCAACACAAGCAAGTCCCGAACCGCATGGTTCCACTAGGCATGTAACATTCTAGATCATATAGTTATGGTTTTTCCACCACACCTTTGCCCTCTGCGGTGAATATGTGAACGGTGCGTTGGGATTTGCCGAACATGGTTGCACCATCTAATCTTGCTGAAGGACATCACATCGATAATTGGGAAACATTTTGATCCGTGGAATGTTAGCTATTGAACTATTTCAAAGGGAATGTAATATTTACATCACACCCTTTAATGCTTCAAGGACAGGGATAACTGAAGTCAGACGGTTAGTGAGTCTTCTGAACCAAATGATAAATACTGACAGTCGTACTATAGTAGTTTGAGGACTGTGGTAGGGTACACATGCTCTATGAGAGCCAGAGGGATGCCTCTACGGTGCCGAAGGTGATTCAGGTTATTAAAGGCTGTCTACGCTTCTGGCGTTATCTCTAGTATCAGCACCAAATGAGAAACTGATCTTCATTTAGACAGTCTCATAAAAGTCATCCTTTCCACCACAAGGAGCAAGCGCAGGGACTAGCTCAATCATATTGTACAGCAGTACTTTGCATTTTGGATGCGAAAAGCACATCCATTACTATCTACCTCAGTTAATTACTTTTATGCGACTAGCTCCTGTGTGAGGATACGTTGGCCTCGATTGTCAACCGGTTCAAAGCTATTTGGTCTGGTTGTGCTTTATCACCGTGTTAACTATGGAATAACTGAATAGGAATAACATTTTGACCTCATTTTTCACTGAATATTTAGCAGTATCAGCATGCGGTTATGGCCACGCAAAAGGCATCTAATGACGTAAAGAATCGGTAAAGTAGTTCAATCCTCACGCTATTAATTATTAAGCTATGGATGTATTTCGTAATAGTTTACGTTTTCTAGCTTGCTGGAGCAAACATTATGGCAAAATACTTAGCGAATCGACGCTGGGACCAGGTCCTCGAAATTGAAGCCATGAGATAACTGGTGGAGGAAACACATTTTGGTGGTTGTGATGCTTGTGAATGAAAATTGTTACACAAACTATGAAAGCATATCAAATTAAGAGAGAAACGTTCGTCGATGTCAATAATCCCAAAATTCCCCGAAGTGGCAGTATCAAGTCGGCGAATAATATCCCTATCGATGTCAATATCACTTTTCCATGAACACTGTCCGCGAAAGTTGTATTTATGTACTATAGGTTTACTTTCATTTGAATTCAATTATGAGCAATATTGATCAACAAAGTGTCTAATTTGTTCCTTGCTTTACCTGAGGATATACTTGAACGCAACTCTAAATGTCACAATTCCCACATTGTCCTATTTGAGTCGATCAGACGGATTAAGCAATGTATACAAATATTCTTTTCATCATTTCGGTTCTTCAATCAATTAGGAGCTGCCGAATTCGAAGAATAACAAACGTCATCGGTTCCTGTCCAACATGTTACTTCTCATGACCGGATCAAAGCCAAATGTGAACACCGCACTGGAGAGATTTGCCCAAATGGCACAGGAGGAAGTATGTTGTTCGTCCTTTCGTTTTATATTCAATGTCTCCGCCTTTTAACTACTGTGGAGAAACAAAATTCAGGCATTTGTCGTTGTACATGAACTTATTCGTAATTGAGACATGGTTCCGTAAACAATTTCCTTGAACTTACTCAGTTTGAATCCTTGACTGAAAAGAGACCATTTGCATCGTGATAACATGGCTCATTAGGATGTTTTCTTTTTAGGATCATTTTCGCAACAAGTGCCACAGTATATCCGAGATTCCTGAAATAATCATGTTCTAAAAGATGCAAATCGAATCGCCTGCTGAGTTTCACCTACTGTACAGCCTATTGTAACTTTTGATTACCATGGTCCATCTGCATTAGTTTAAACGTATGTGTCGACTTGGACATATGAACGTACGAATTGTTTTCGTGGTTAATATGACAGCGGTCTATACCACGTGATGCTTGTCACCTCGTTTCCGGGAAAAAATCAATAATGTCTTACGTAGTCATAAAAAGGAAAATTTGTGCATAGTTAAAAAGCAACTATGAGGAATAGTATAGCCTACTAAGAATGTCATGTAAAGTGGAATACTGTGGGAATCAGTTTTGGATTGATGACTGCATGGATTACAATACTGAGGAGAAGTGCTTCAGTAAACGGATTCTAATATTAATTAATCTGTCACAAGTAATCGTTTCACGCTTTTTTCTGATCTGTTCGGCGTTTAGCATAGGGAAAAGGTGTATTCGGTTCCAGTTTTTTGAAATTTTCTAACATGAAAGAAATGAACATTTCGTTGCTGAGTGCAACTACCTTGGCAACTTGCCCTTCCACGCGTCGTCCCATGCAGATTATTATTCCTCCTCCTACTTGTGAACCACCGTTTTTATAGTACATGATGTACTACTCTGATCCAGCCATTTTGTTTGTTATCTGCTTGCCCACAAGGCAGTACACGGACTGTTATTCGTCTTTTCTGAACTCGTACTTTTTCTTTTATATCACATCATTCCAAAATTTTCGTTGTGATCCAGGGTTTCGGAGGCCTTACGAACATGCAGCATATCAAATATCATGGGTGTTGTTTCAACATTCTCGAGGCCTTATTTTACGATCCTCTCACGGACGCGATATCGTCAGGATCAACATGAATTTCCTTTGTTTGTTTACTTGATTGTTTGCATGTGACCGACTGTCCACCATCCCTGTCATGATTACCAGCACTAATTTCTCTGCCATTCACTTACCCACTTGTCTCGCAGCATAATTTGGTTTCGCTAAACACAAAATTGGCTTGCCATTCCAGTCATCCTTATTTCTTTGTATGCCTCGTTTTCAGCCCGATAGTGGGGCAGTGATTTACGGAGCCGCTGCATGCTATGTTGTGCTTAAACAAACGCAAAAAGCACGAAATCAACTGAAGAGGCTGGCCAAGGTACCGTGGAATGTGCAGGTGAGCATACGGCACATATATTGATTTGATGAATCAAGTAACGCGAAAATAGTAATGGGATGTAGTGAAGCGAACGAGAAGATGTGGCGATGAAAGAGTTCCTCCTCCGAACCGCACAGTCACAAACCACTGGAAGTTGACCGTTAATGTTTACGCCAGCAATGGCCTCTTCGAAATATGCCTAATTATTTGTAAGGTTTTAGTGAATTCAAACAATCGTTTTTCTGCTATTAGCTTGAAATTTCACCTATCGGCTATGGCAAAAAGGCCTGGTTCTAGAGTTTGTTTAATAATGCGTAGGTCATATATACCAATCGTGATTTATTGCACGTGTCGAAGAATCAAACCACTAAAATTGCTAAGTGTATTCCGCATCCCGGTGTCATATTCGTCCGTTTAAATGAAACATGGTTTCAATCTAAAATCAAAGAAAGGATAAATATGTTTGAACTCTAATTATAAACCGTTAGACTGATTAAACAGAAACATGCAACCAAATGCAACCCACGCGCTTACTCGCGGTACGCATTTAAACCGCACCCAAGTATCAGGGCTGTTTCTCTTATGATTTAATTCGATTCAGTTCTTGTGGAGTTTGTCTCTTTTTCTCTTTTTCTGCGTTCCTTTTATGTATGTAGGAAGAAAGGAAGACTGAAATGATTGGGAATAACCGAACTATCTCAGTTTCGTCTAATGTGACTGGGTTATTTTCAGCTAGAACAAAACCTTGTGTAACTGTAATGCACATTAGTGAAAGATGCGGTAATTATTCAATATTTATTGGCGTTGTATTTTTATAAGCGTTTTGGTAGGATTTCAACAAGGTTTTTTTACCATCGAACAGCATTGCCTAAAAGTAGACTGATTTAACGGTACAACTGTGCGGAGCTGTTCGAACGGGGTGCGTTTAGAATAAAAACATAGGAATGCAGACAATTAATCTATAAGTTTTCAACTATGATTTGATACAAATCAAACTTAAAGGAGAATAAAGCATAGCCCTCTGCCTTTGTCTAAAATTACATATCAGGACAAAACAAGTCCACGGTGTTAGCGAGCGCACTGAACACAGATTTAAGCTACTGATTGTTTTTTCTTGCTTGAAAAACACATTCGCAATCATCTATTCCTAGTACCGACAATACCAGTAACACATGAGAATGTTTTCATCTCGCGAAGATATTAGTTTTTCTCTAATTTTGAATCAGTGAAAGGAGTGTTTATTATTTTCGGCTACTTTCTGATTGTGGATAAATTCAAAACGTTAGTGGCACGAATTCCTTAATTCAAAAATGTATAATACTGGGAGTGTGAACTAGACCATGAATTACGTGGTTTTGGTACAAACGAGATTTGGAAAAAATTTGTAGACACTGTCCTTAAAGAGCGAAGCAATACGAGAGTTTTTGTTAAGTTAAAAATTCAGGTTGATTTAAATAACGTGAACGAAACCAACTCAAACACAATAAATTATTCCCTTTAACAAGTCTTCGCAATATCACACTATTATTTATATAATAAGGCGTAATAGAGAATGAGGTTCTTTGACTGTCGTAAACTGAGATCACAAATTCCTCATGTTTGGATGAGATGACTGAATAACAATATCATTTTTTGTTTCATGAGACTGATTGTGATACTGTGTGTGTCATATGCGTTTGAAAGGTGAATTGTTTATTTACTGTTTATTGTCTGTGCTAATAATGGATGTGTTGTATCACGGAGTTGTTTTGAAGTATTGCTCGAAGAATAATTTCAGATGCTTACAGAATGTAAAAGCCAAGGCTCAAAGGTTAGCTTTGAAATACAAGTCACGCTTCAGGCAAATGGGCTAAGTTGAACACTACAGAAAAAAGGCAAGTAGAAGAACAGTTTTCCCTAATACGACTGTGGTGATAACGCGTTGGGCGAATAGTGAAATTGATTCAAAAGTGACTAATCCTATGGTAGGCTGAAACGAATTTGTACATTGAAGTCAAAAAATGGTGCTGTACACCGCATTGGCACACGTGCGTAGTGCAGCTAATCGTTTTGGAGTGGCAAACAAACCAATTTTATTGCTCGTGCTGATAGTGGAGTCTCGGCATTTTAACCCTTGAACCTATGTAACAAACCTAATTGACAGCGAGACCACACATGGTGTTCCTTGACTTTTGTGTGATGCCGACATGGTATTCAAAACAAAAAGAGCAAAAGATCAATGGTATATTGATGAAACCCAAAACCATGCTGATGATCTCTTAGGAAAGCTTACTTGCCAGGCTTTGTCAATGTAGGTCATCAATGACAAACTCCGTAACCTATGAACTGACTGATGTGAGCAAGATGTGGTTTGGGGGTATCAATGTTTGTGAATGGAATACATCACGGCGGTTTCTCAGCTTATCGATAGTACATGCGGGGTACTCTGTCGATGAAATGCTGCTTGTACTGAAGAAAAAGGTTGTATTTTGGGCGACCGGGGTGAGATTCGAAAACCATATCTGGGTCAAAGCTGTACTGACCTGTAAAAGCGCTTCCCTTAATGAAAATTAAAAAAACGCTAGGAATGGTGTTTTTTAAGAATAGAAGGTGGAATCACATTAGGTTGAACTTTATAATGCATGTTATCCAATAACAGTATCTGATATCAGTAGAAATGTATGCATTAACAACGTGGTAAATTTCAGTCTGTTAATAAATGAGTGGGACAGGTAATTGGGATAGAGTTATAAGTTGCCTGAAGGGCAGTGCCATTGGTGTTTTCATGCCAAATGCATTCCACGTCAGGAAATTTGTTTATGATTGATGAAAGCTGCAAGAACAAGTAGGAGGAAACATCTTTCACTCAGCCGAAAATCCTTGCACTTTGTAAACTGCCAAGAGCGCAAATAATCCGGACAACAGTCGTTTACCTGTTCTGAAATAATTGAGTTTTAGTTACTTTTTTGCGAGTTCATTATTGATATTGTGTCTCAAAGGAAACCAAAAATAAACTCACGTGTATGTATTTCCCAACTGGCGTCACGTTTACTGGAGGTAAAATCAACTTTACTCGTTGTTTGCTATGGGTCATCCAGCTGAACAAAACCTTCGTCTGCGTGATGTGTTTCATGCTTGTAGTGACATCGAGTGGTGATTGAATTTCGCAATCTAGTGTCACTTGTTTCCACGTGCATCGCGAAAATTAGAACCGTAATTAGGGTCTGTAAATACCTTCTTTCTCCCTGACCCCTCTCTACCACCACCCAATTGTATCCTCTCGTTTCAATCGGTCCATTTTTAGTTTTTCATTGGCGACTCCCATTGTAACACTAACAGAACAACACGGGTAACGATCAAGCCGGTTCTCGATAACCTCTTTCTTTGGCTAAAACGTCTAGGTAAATTAATCGAGCTGATGTGCAACAAGTAGCGTTAGAATGAATGTGCACTGACTAATGCCACACTTCTTACAAATCTAGACATGAACTTCCCGTCTAGACTGGATGCTAATTTGGATTTGATCTTTATTAACTGTAAACAGTTGTTTGTTGTGAAAAATGATACCACTTAATAATTTGGACCATGGTATGCTGAAAATTTCCCCAATGATCTACGGCGGAACCAAACCGATTAGCTGTGTAAGCATCTCATGAATCTACATGAGACGGAACTGTTTGTGATAAACAACAAAGAGTACTGGGCAGCTGTTTCGTCCTTTTTGGGACTCGTCAGCAGTGCGTACGTTTTGGCCCTGTCACGACTCGAACCGCGATTCTTCGGGAACATGATCAACAGTGCCTTGTGCATGTGGAAAACCGATTGGGCTAATCCAAAAATTCACCATGTAAACATCTCGTGAATCACAGAAATGTTTGTTTCGACCAGTGTTGTTCATTTGAAACTATACACTTGCAAACAGACAGATTTTCCTCAGCCCACTTCAAACAGCTGTGAAATCAGAAATAACTTCCATGCAAACTGGGATACAAACCTAAAGTACGACATCTTTCCGTGCAAAGTAAGTCGGAAGTCCAGAAATTCAACAGAGTAGAGCATACACTGATTCTGTCCTGGGAAGCGCGAATTGCCGTGACATGTGGCGCGTTATTACTAGCTTATGTGGTTTTATCCCGAACAACAATGCTCAAAAACTGGATGTTAAAAAGCTTTATGTTGGATTTAGTTCCCCTCCTCAATATATTCCGTACCATATTTTATCATTAATTGTTCATTATCGATTGCACAGTTCCGTGTTCACACACAGCTAAGGGCAACAGAGGCCAGCATGGCTGATGGTCCTAACCATCTGTCTCCTGTTATACTCTACGAACGTGCTAATTCACTTATGGTTCCTATAGTCGATATTTTTCATCATTGTTTGTCCAGTGGTAATATTCCTGACATTTGGAAACCCATTCGACGTAAGGCACGTGTCTAGAAAATATCGCCCCATAGTCTGTATTGGTCTGGAGTTAAAGGGGTTTGCGAGACCTCTGCTTCCGAAGATTGTTTCTGATAGATAAAAGATGCCATTTCACGTAAAGACAATCGCGCTCCATACTGGATGGCATCGTATATTTGATGCACACTGTAGTCCAGGTATCCATGTTGAGTGAATCTTCAGTCTTTTACATGGTTATTACTGTGAACATTCTGAATAAAAATTATGTTGAATAATAGTCATGGAAGGTAAAACTAGTTAGAAAAGTAAACGGGCACGACGATCATTGGTTAATTGCGGGGTGAAAAGAACACGCGATAAATATAGATGAGTATAATTGCAGCATCAAGAAGTATGGGAACAAAAAACGTCAAAACTACCTCATGTGGAGGATGTGGATGAGGCTTGCGTTAAGTTTATTACTACCGTGTCTGACTTTCTAAAGTGGCGTTTTTGGAGGGTTTTAAAATATTTTGAGGGCACTTTGTAGAAGTTTTTTAACGCACCTTTATTGGCATGGTGTCCGGTAATCACTAGATGCACTGTGGTCGCACTCAAAATAGTTCACGTTGTTTCCGTGTTTATGTTTCTTGACTGTTTGGGAAAACTATCTGATCGTCTTGCTCATTTATTTAGCAGAACATGAAAAAAGTAAAGCACAGTTCAACGTAGAGGGAGCGAGGATTCGCAGTTCATCTTTAATGTTCACTAACAGCGTGGATCGGCTGGTAAAATGCGTACGTAAACAAGCCGCGAGTAAAGTTTGGGCTATCATCTTATCAAGGCATCTGGTTAATAAATCAAAATTGTAGTCACCTCTGAAACCGAAAAAAATGGACAGTTGTTTTTGGCTTACTATTATCTCAATTGTTCTTTGTGTTCTTTAATACAGATTACTTTACATTAATCTCTCAAGACAATGATTGCGAAATAGTATGTCTTTGTGCAAAATATATACTTCTAACACGAGTTTCTATGACTCCGATGAGGTTCCGTTTACACCTCAAAGGCACACACCTGGCGACGTGAGTGTACTGATTTCTCCATGTGGATTTTCTGTGGGTTTATATAGCAAGTGCTCAATCAAGGAGCTTGTTAAGAGTCATATAGAAAAAATGGAATTTCTTGGCCACTTTCATTTCCGGCGTAAAATGAAGCGCATCGCGATTTCGGTTGAACGTGGTTATCGGTATATCAAACGATGTTTTGCTTGAAGTAACACCAAATATTTGTCAGCGTAGCGAAAATGAAACGGTTAACCCTCTTATTTTCCCAAATGGGTTCCAGAGGCAATCCCATGGGAACTTCTTCTATTTTCCTGCACAGTTTCCCGTTGAAACTAAAATGAACATTTTGGGTACAGTGTAGTGATAAATTGTTTAAACTAGCCAATGGAACACCAAATTTTGTCCCTCTTTTATGGTTTATAATTTATTGTTTCCCGCAAGGAATTATGTTACATTGGATTTTACCATGAATAGTCCATTCATACATCTTTTTCGTATACATTCCACAAGTTGGAATATATTCCTAGAACTGTATTCAAAACGTTTCTACGAACGGGTTCTTAAACTTCCAAAGACCCTTTTGCGGCAATTTGCTTTCTAGTTTGTTTCGTTAATTCGACTTTTTTCACCCTAAAATTAATGAAAAAATCCTTTTTTGGCATAGTTTTTTAAACTTTAAATGGAATATTTTGAGATGTTTACTGAATAGTCTTGATTCAACCAAAAACTGTTGATTGCTCCTCAGGAAGCTGAAGAGTTGGAGAAAGCCTGGCTTTTGCTCGCGGACATTTACATTCAAAGCGGGAAAACAGATATGAGCCAAGAATTATTGAAACGATGCCTACAGTACAACAAAGTGAGTTTCATTTTCATGTTCAGTGAACCGCAGTTGAATGCATTTGTTATAGCGTTTTACCACCACTCTAAGGTGGTTTTCAGTTCACCAGTGTTCCCTGTTTACATATAATGGAACCCATTTACCCAACCACCGCATCTCTTCATTTGTGATTAGTGGTTTTGAATAAATGCCTTGTTTCAGAATGAAATTTTGAAGCTGATGTATCACTCCACAAGGGGCTCTAATATGAATTACCTGAATTACTGGATGCAATGAAAGGCTGCATGGAGTATGGACATTTTGAAAGAAGTTCATGGATTTTATTATTACTTTGGTCAGGTTTATGTTCTGCAAACCTAATTGATTACAATATCCAACTCACCGTATATACTGTTATGGTCCCTGGATCTGTACATTCTGAAATAAGTCATTCAACATAATAAAAGCACCCGCACCAGAGTAACGGACATCATCATCTTGGTCCATCCACACTTACGCAGTT
>UZAN01044084.1:19482-30384 GCA_900618425.1 Echinostoma caproni
ATATATATATATATATATATGTATATATATATATATATGTATATATATATGACACACGTCTGAGTTCAGACTGTGTGCCAAACAAACCATGGGAGACTAAGGAGCTGTTAGCTTAATTGAATTCACTTCAAAGGACATACGATTCACCATGGAAACCGAGGAGGACGACACACTTCCACTTATAGATATTGTTATTAGTCAAAGACCGGACGGGACTATTNTTACTTTACCTAATCGCTCCGTGCATTTCTGCATGCCTCGTCTCCACGTCATCTGCTGTCCTCCACGTGGCTTTCTCCAGTCTGCAACAGCCACTGCGGACAAGGATCGCTGCGGTAGGCGACCGTCAGACACATGCAAGACGTATCCTAACCAACGAAGCCTACTGAGCTCAATTCGATGCGCTAGCGAGTTCGTGTTCAATGCATTCCCAAACACCCGACGATTAACTTCTAAGTTACTAATCCGTTTACTCTATCCCACTTGGGCCAGACTACGTAAGCATCAATTGTCAAAAACCACTAGGCGACGGATGTCTTCTACCCGCAAATTCAAGGTCTCACAACCATAAAGCAGAACTGATTGTACAGTGACGCAGTATACGCGATTTTTGTTTGCTTCAATGAAACGTCACGTCGCCGCCACAGGTGTTTATGTCGTGCGTACGCTGCTCGAGCCTTTGAAATGCGAGCAGTTATCTCCTTTGATGCGCTACCGTCATTGGTCACGCAGCTACCTAAGTACGAGAAGCAGTCAACTACAGCTAATTCCTGACCGTCTAGTTTCAGAACGGAACCCGGCGATACCCAGTCTAGTAGCATCACTTTGCACTTTGAAGGTGCAAAGCACATGCCGAACGGAGCGACAGAACTTGCTAATCTGTCAAGAACTCTTTGCGCATCCTCCACAGATTCGAAAAGGCAAACGATGTCATCAGCATACTCTAAATCGCACAGCTTTTATCCAACCGCCCACTCAATACCTACATTTTGGAGACCACTGCGTGTGACATCTAGTATTTCGTCTATGACGAAATGGAACAGGAACGGCAAAAAAGAGCACTCTATGAACATCGCTGCTCGTTACTAAGGGCCTACTCAGATCGCCGTAGACCCTTACGCTACCAGAAGTATGCGAGTAAAGTGAACTCAGTGCGTCCACGTGAAAGGAGAGAATGCAGATTACATGCAAAACGCTTACCAGCGGCAACATGAAGTGGATCCTTCTCCACGCCTGAATTGAGAACAGACTGATAAGGTGGAGCAACCGTACGGGCCAAAAGTAACAGCGTCTGGCCCAATGGATCCAGCGGGTTGCATGACAGCTGAGGTACGACGTTTGGTACGAATTTCGCGGTGTCTGATTGAGATGTGGAATCGGTAACACTAGTAGTGACAGTAACAGGGGAGTCGGATTTTTCTGCCATGTCTATCTGAAGAGGTGGTGTGTTGGTGCAATCGTTGGACGATTCGCTTACTGGATTGCTCACTTGTGATCTGGTATCGTTCGACGAACGCACCGCCGGTTGTGTTGGACTCAATCCGTTGCACGATTGGGTCAGGAGAAAATTGAGCTGTGAAGTAGTCCATGTTGACAACAAACAAAGACACGGATAGGATAGCATTTCTCTGAGACAAATAACGGTCAGTTTGTTAATTTCAGAAACAGATGGAAACAGCTGAAAAAAATTTGGTTATTCACAGCTAGAAAAAATGTTCAACTGCGATATGATACCAAATGAGTGAAAAAAGAAAACGAATTTAAAACTACGGAACTTACAAATCCAGGAAGTTCGCCTGCAGATGAATGTGCTGCTAAGCCCAAAGGAGGAATGAGAAGGGATACATTATTCGAACTCATACCCGTTGGATTCTCACTGGCATTAGCTGTCCGGGATAAAATTGTTGTCGGAAGATCATTGGTTGAGCGGGACAAACCAGCCTGAAACACCGAGGAACGCAACGGGATGGGAAGCCAGTAGATCACATGAAGTTGCAAACAAAAATGATTTTCGTTGAAAATAAGACAGAATTCTGAAAACCAAAAATTTGATTCATATGAAAAAAATATCACATTTTCCGTAGATAATCAGAGGATGAAACGATGATTCTGAGTGACACCAGTGGGTAGGCTTCAGGCTCTATTGTCATTGCAATTATGACTTCCGTAAGCGTAGTGCGCACATTTCCGTCAAAAGTATACATAGTAAGAAAGTCTGAAAAGTGTTTTTTCATTGACGAATACAGGGTAAAGAGGGTACCGTAGAGTTAAGGTGTATGTTTATACGTGATATTGGGATCTTATAGAAGAATGGGTACCACAGGAAATCTGTATGCAGAGAAGGAAAGGGATACATGAGAACCTTATGTACAAACTTTTTCATGCATGCGGATGACGTTCAAATAGATTAATTCTTCCAGCGGGATTGAACAACCATGGTTAATGTTGATCAGGACACGTCGAAGCGGCAAAAAAGTTCCTCTTTAAGCGAATAGAAAAAACAACAGGTGAAACACAAGGTAAAACGGGGATAACACACTGGTACACGAATTTGGAGGTGATCCACTGTTGAATTCGAAACTGACGAAGTTTACGGATATGGAAAAAAAATCATCGTACAGATTTCGCATTCAAAGACTAATTTTGTGCACAAGTGAGGAAACCGCATCTAGCGAAATGATTATGAAACCAATGGAGCTACATGCAGTGAGCTTCACAACTGTTCAACTGACCCGTTTAAAACTGAAGACAAATATCACTTCATTTAGCAAAAAAACTGACCCCCGTGAATGTCATGTGGGTGATCGTAGGCTGGAAAAGTGACAGCAAGCAATAGAGAATGACCAATGTCAAGAAGATTGATAAGTACTGTGTCAAATGACCATAGTCGCAATCGATTCCGTATGATCATTCGTACTGTTCAGCGAAAATTATGTGCAAAGGAGAAAATATCGAAGTCAGGTGACACAAATTTACTTTCAGACACGTCAACCGGAACAGTGAGTGGAACATTTTGGGAATCGACCGGATCGATCAGCTGAATCTGCAAACGGTATACTTCAGAAAGAAAAGTGTAGGCATTCGGTGAAGTTAAGAGCGAAGGATTAGTTTAAAAAACTAGTAAATTCCCTATCAGAACACAAGGTAAACACTTTTTGTGGTCACGCTAGGCAAATCAGACTACCGCACTACCTAAAAATGGCAAATGAATAGTGAGTGAAAACTGAAAGAAGCAGAGGCCAAATAGAAAAAAAGAAATGAATGAATTGGAACAAACCTCAGACTCATTAGTAGTGCATTGCGGAGGCTGATTTCGTTTTGAAGATGCTTTGCAACCAATATTGTCGTTTATATCCACACCTTTTGCAAATGCTGTGTTCTGGTTGACCATCACAGGGTCATTAGATTGTTGCACAAGGAATTGTTCACTGTCCACAACTTGGGAAGTGTCTGAATGCGGTTCACAGCATGTGGCCGAAACGGAAGGATGGGAATCTCCGAAAAAGCAGTCATCACCGGTGGCTTGACATAGAACAGAACTGGCAGATCCGCGGCGCCGTTTTTGTGGAGGATAGGATGGATAGGTGGAAGAACGCCTGGTAGGAGCCACTATGAGATCCTTCCCTGCGAAGCTGGACATCTCGTTGGCTGTGGGCGATGACGAGCCATCTAGCATAGGATTTACGGAAAAGCATGTCCCCGTGGATTTCGATAACGCAATCAATAGAATACACCAAATGATAGTCAATGGCATCACGTAATCGGGTGAGACGTAACCAAAACAATGACTATATTAGCCGTATTCACTAAGACTGAGACGCGAGGCAATGCAAACTCTCTGAAAAACACCTTCATACTTAGATCTAAGAGATGAGAAATGAACATACATAACACAGCACCTAATTTGTCCAATGAAAATGAAGCCTGATCCTCTGCAAGGCTCAATGCTAACGTCGTCTGCTCTCAATCACAAGGATTTCGCCACCAAAATCCATATAGCAATGGTTTGCGATAACCGTTAAGTTTCCGCAGCAATTTCACGCCCTTACCACTAATGCCGAATCATCAAGCACAAGAGTTTGTACAATCGCTTGTTCGATACTTTACGGAACGTTCACTATCCCAATGCAATCAGGATTAGCGTTGTTCTACTCATCAATTCCCATCATTTTTGAGGTTGATCTCATTTTGGTAGGTGTTTCGGTACAAACGACCATGATTTGGGGATCAACCATGACAGAAACTACTGACGACGTAACTTGTACCAGAGGTCAGAAAAAGTTCATATGGTAGTTCAGTTTATTGTTTATTTATAGCTACCTGGATCGAGACAGCTAATAACATTACGCTCAGCTGAGTGGGTCACTGGTCTAATTCCATCGCTCCCGCGAGACAGACTATTTGGCGATGGTGGCTCGTCAGTCACGTCACCAAATTATCACCCCGAAGGACGTTGGTTCGAATTCCACCAGCACCACCTGACTTCCCCCATTATATGTTGTATGGCATCCCTTTGATTGGCTGCTTACCCACCCCTTCCTGAAAGTCATATCATTACATATTCAATAGAAGGAAGTAAAAATGAAAAAGTATCTAACCAAAAGGACCATCGAATTGTTTTGGTGCAAATGTTAAAATCCCAAACGGGATGAAACAGCTACTTCCATAGTTCTTCGGTTCACGTTGCGTACACAATCAAATTCACCATATGAGAAGAAAGTGTCTGAACGAAAATAAAGCCGACAACTTAAAGAATCCAACATTTCTTTACCGACGTCAGGATGTTTTTACTTTTCTAATAATTCTGACCGTAACTGCAAACCAATGGGCCGTTCAGTGCCTAATCTGTATGTCTGAACTGATCTGCTGGATCGCAGAAGTAACTTTGGTGGTTACGTTCCCGTAAGGAGTCAATCGCCAAACAAAAAACCAAGGTCTCTTTGGTGAACGTATCCGGAAAAGTCTCGCACCGAGGAGGATGAAAACACGATGGGCGATGAAAGTCTGTGAACGACAAAGTAACATACAGAAATCGCTAACCGGTTGCCACAACCAGTGCACATCACAAACAGACCTATAGCACACCTTGAGGTATTCACTACCGAATTCTTTTCATTTACGGCCCACACAAGAATAGAAACCATGAACTAGGAAGTATGAAATACTTTCGCCAGGTAAAACGTTAACCAAACAATGAGCTTTTCTACTGTGATATGAACAAACACGATAGCAGATGAGACGAAGAACAGTAAAACAAACTGCTTAAACAATGCGACCAGGGTACAAAAGTATGATGGTTAGTGAACGAAGGCTGAGCAGAGAATTTGACAAGAGTTGAGAATAGCGTCAGTGAAAGAACGCAGTACAGTGACGTCAAATAACGAAACACCACAGACCTGATCGCAATTAGGATCAATTTATTCAGTGTACTCCTGAGCCGATCGATCGATAATCGGTGAGGTAGGAGTGCACGTGACATTGCAAGAGCATACATACAATTTTAGAAACAAACGACCGATTGGAGAACGAGAATTAGCCGCATCGCATAAGTTGCACGAAAAAGTTGGGAATTGACGTGAACAAGTGTAAACAGGAAACAACACTAGTTGAACATGAGCAACCATGCACGCTTTGAATCAGAAGAAATCATCAAACTGTTTGTGGTTGGCTGAGTGAATACAATTAACTTCATAGTTATACTTGAAACAATAGGTTTATGCGATTGTACAGTTACACTAGAATAGCAAATTTTGTACATTCATGATATTTGTGCTGGAAATTCAAGGGCTAAAATCAGATTTACGGACTTTTCAAAAAGTGTTGAAACCCAAATGACATCAAAACAAATACGAAAAGAATCAAACTACGATCTCCTTCAGATCGACCTGAAACGTGAACTTAACAGGCCAGTGGGTGGACGTTGACTAAAAGCATTTTATAGCTGTTCCCAAATAACAGAGTAATTAACAGCACAGACTTCTCGTAGCGGCACTGATCGTGGTATTCATAAACTAGCATGGGTTATTTAACACCGTGTTTCATATAGTATTTACAGACATCATAAACAGAGGTAACTTCAATCCTCTGCATTTGCTTACGTGGAAATCTTATACACAGATGGCGGTGGTTCAGCCGTACNACAGGATATCTGCATATCCCCCAGTGGTTTGAATCCTACCACCACGATTTGATTTGCCACACTGGGAAAATCTGTTTCATAATTACGGAAGAATGCACATCAAATTAACCGGAGTGAACCACATTATTGCGTTCGAAATTATGCAGTGGCCGTACGCGGTTCTTGGTGACAGTGGGAATCGACTGCCTTGTTCCGAACATAACTGTGTGTGAGTACATGACCCATTACCATTATTTATTGCTGGAAGATATCACCTGGTACCAGGATAATTGAAATAACTATAGAGTAAGGAATTCTCCTAGCGCACCCTCATTTTCTGCAATGTTTCACGAACGCATATGCATAGGTTCGTGAAATTTGGTGTGATTATATATGTGTAGTCAGGTTGCGGATGCCTGAAGAGAGACATAAAACGCCAAACAAATCATGTGTCTCCAGGGAAATTTTGTCCAGTGATTTATATACTGCTTGTCGTAATCTACCTATACATATATTGCTTATTTTTGAATAAGGGGTAGAATCGGTGTTGTCCAATCTTTTGAGAGAATTTCCGTACCCCTGACGAGGTGAAGTAGTGTGAGCTATGGGTCTAGTAGAAATGGAATTAATAAACATCACTGATCGACTCGTTCATAGTGCTTTTTTCGAACCCCTCTGAAATTGTTTGGGGTTTGATGGCAAAGCGACTACGCTAATAAAATAATCTTCGGTGCAATCAGCGAATTGAGGTGTAGTACCATTAGTGAATGTCAGAGAGATTTCGCATCTGCCGGGTTCATTGTGTGGGATAAAATCAGCTAATCTAAGTCACCGTGTAAATCTGTATACGAGCTGACAGTAGTAGTGAGACAATACATAGACAAGCCAGGTTTTATGATCCTATGTATGAGTATTCTAGAGAAATCATAGAAAAAATAAATTACGCAGAAAGCACTTCGTGCAATATATCCTTTTTTCAAGTTACCAATCAGCTTCATGGATGCATCCACAAAATATTTTCGGAATATGGCACAGTGGCATACCCTAAACCACCTCTGAGACGACACATACATGCACAGCAAAGTGCTATTTGTAAGGTGAAACGATTATGATTATGGCTGCACACGTCACAGTGCTTCGTATAATTATTCATGGTCTTTTGCTACAGAGATCGCAAGCGAAGTAAAAACTCTCCGGTGTCACCGCTGGTAATCTGTGCCCATCTATTCAGCGTTCCGCACCTGTGGTCGCGTACCCATCCACGGTGACGAGACGCACGCGGTAGTGAGGAGCTTCGACGATCATAGATTCCTAACAGTAGCTTACAATCTCCGGGAAAATAACTAGTGCCTCCAGTTTCATTATCGCGCGATAGATAGGGCCTAATCCTGGATTCAAAAACTGAATTGGACCCGATAGTAGAAAATTAGCAACAGTTCTGTACTCATTGAAGTGTTAACTACTAAAAAAATGGACGAGAATTCAGACATGAAAAAAATTACCATGCTCAATCGGGGGATCTGACAGAGCCAGGGACGGCGGCATGGACTGAGATCGGGTGAAACCGGGTGTTGATGACCACACTGCACGCTTCGAAGGATGATCACATGTCATCGCATGAACCATAACCGGGATAAGCTCTTTCGAAGAAGTTAATGATCGTTGAATGGGACAGGCGTTTTGGGGACAAGATTCGCCATTCTCCGTAGTCACTTTGGCAGTAGAGTGGATAGGTGAATAATGGGTGGTCGTGCAGGAAGAAGTGATGGGTGTGGACGAAGTCCTGGGTGTGCAGACGAATGGTGTGGATTGGATGAGATTCGATGGCAGGCGTAACAGCATGGAATGGATTGAAGTGCATATCTGATGCAAGTCATTCAGTTGTGTTTTGAGTCCCTGCACGTCAGCTGTCAGATTGGAGCACTGTGAGCATAAGAGAAGGGATTTATTCGAGAAAATGGAAGTTAAACAAATACGGAGATAACAGAGATGGCGCAGATACGGGCGAAGATAACAAATACAATACATCATGAGAATAAACTGTCGTGAGAGAATCTCGAATGAGACCACTACAAGCAGCTGCTGCACTGCCCGCCTGTCAACTCAAATTCAGCATAATAGATTAGTGGTTTGGATGCGTCTTCCGCAAAACCACGTTTGGACGGGTTCTGTTCTATCACCATGTCCTTGTCCAAGCCAGAACAGCCAATAAGGGGGAAAATGAAACCTGATGGGATACTGCATTCGAAAACGCAGACCAACTTGGTATTCGAATGGCATATGGCACTTACTGGTGGAAAACCAACAGGATCAACGCCTGCAAGGACTTTGCTACCAACCGCCAGGCACGGGCAGTCGCGATCAGAGACAGTCATAGAGACGGCACATCTTTTACAAGGAACCAAACGCAGTAAAGTAAGCACGTGCGCTCATGCATCTACTCAATTTCATTGCAGCTTCAAACTTCACGAATTTTCGATTCTCACCCCCAACCCTGATCTGAACATTCAAATCTTCTATTTACTCCTTCATCCAAATAGGTAGTCATGAAACAACGGCATGAACCGGTGCACACAAGTGCGTGGTTAATGGTCGTAAAAAGTGAAATGAACTGAAGCATGCGAGTCAGAGCAGAATCAATATTCTAAGATAACCTCGAAATCCTTTATCTGTTTGTTACACCACCTAAGTTTGGTTTTAAAAAGACGGCGAGGCTCAAGTACACTCGCTCTCTTCCTTATTTTCCCCGAAAGCCGCAAACGCCGACGTTACCACGAAAACGAAAGTGAAGGTTAAATAACCATTCATTCTGCGTTAGTTTCTAATGTGTGGTGTGTTGGCCTCCATCCTGTTTCTTTTTTATTTGTGGCTACAAGCAAATAAAACGGAATGACGTAACTCGAACACCCTGTGTGGTCGGGGAGAGAGGGCGTTTGTGCAAGGGGATTTAACTGACTTGGGTTCATCTTGAAATAGCCTCTACTGTTGACCTGTGTTCATAGCGTCTGTTGAAAAAGTTCAGCTGATTGTTTTCTCGTGGCAGGCACGCTTTCACTGAAATGCGAACACCTATCTTGGGGATTAAAAACGGACAACAATGAGGCAAAAACCCGCTAATCATGACGATGGTGGGAGCAGTCACAAGTGCAGTCAAATTCATGCACGCTTACCTGATCTTGTAAATTTCGAAGGGTTAAAGCATTGGAACACTGACATGGAGGGCAATCACCAGAGTTGGTAGAGTAAGATAGAACCGGTTGATTCAGAACAGACTGACGACGGGGCCGTTTGGTCATGGGACCACAAAATCTGGTCGTTCTGTATTGTAAGGTTAAAAGGATTAGGTAACGGAAATAGGACAGCAACCACAACCAAATGCAGAATATCGAAAGTGTGAACAAAAACAACAGCAGTAAACAATTCGGAAGAAGACAAAGACCTTCTGATGGATAATAAATATTCAATTACGAGTGCACGGAACAAAATAGGATTCACACTGCTCGTAGCAGGTGATTTATTTCTGAGCTTGTTTTTCAATTGATAAGAAACTTAGGTCGCAAATGAAACCAACCAGGGATATTACAAGTTGACTGATGTTGTGATATGCAGTGCTGTCTTGATTTAACATAGCATTTCACGGGAAGTCAGTGTTTAGTTCAATGATAGAATTCGTCTATTCGGTCTGAATATACAAACTGTTAACTTCTCCAGTTCGGTAGAAAACAGCCTCAATCACAACAGTGTAAAAAGGCGAACATTGCCGGTAGAAAAAATGCAGAATATGTACGTATGAAAAACGGTTTGAACGATTTTCTGAACTGCTAATCCAAACCTCTAGAATAGTATGAGTGATTTCACTCGAGATGCATGCTTTTCTCGATAGCATGAGGGCCAGCGTAGTTATGTTCGGTATGCGTTTTGCACCTTCAAAGCGTGAAATGTTGCTACAAGCCTTCGTTGGTCCAGAAAGCAGTCTCACTCTAACTGGGGAAGTAACAGAGCAAGTGGATAAGTTTTGTTATTTGGGCAGCTACATCTCACCAGGTGGACGCATCACAGATGACGTGTCGGCGCGCATACAGAAGGCTCGGTTGGCACTTGCCAACTTCAGACATCTGTGGCGCCGTCGCGACATCCGGCTGTCCGTGAAGGGTCGAGTGTATGCCGCGGCAGTTCGATCAGTTCTGCTATACGGTGCAGAAACGTGGCCATTAAGAAAACAGGATAAAAATAGACTGTCGGTATTTGAACCAAGAGATCTGTGACCATCAGATTTCACCAACAGAGATCAAATTGTTGTTTAGAATGACACTAGAATCCTGGTTTCTGCTTGAGTAATCTGACCTCGTATCAAACATTGATGTGAATAAAATANTTGAGCAAGTTACATAAAAAGGAGTTATTTGAGTCAACAACAAACTGAAGCCGTTTACTAGGATTATTTCCCGCCGAACATCGAGCCCACGGAAACAAGGAACAGATATGAATTGGATCGGTTTTCATTCTGTTCGATATTTCATGGTGATGAAAATCATATATATATATATCTATATATATATATCTATATATCTATATCTATATATATATATATATATATATATATATATATATGGCAAACAACTGAACATTAAGTTATACTATCCGAGCTACAAAAACAACAATCAACATCGTTGCTTACAAAGCTATCATATATATCATATGTCTTCATCACACATGAACAGTGATTCATAGGCATCATTGATTGAATACAAGTAGTGGGACTAGGTCTCACAACCGTAAAGCAG
>UZAN01044085.1:0-14665 GCA_900618425.1 Echinostoma caproni
TTGCATTGGTAAAGTGCGGTACCTATCATTTCAAAGTCAAACAACGGGACAGTTTTACGCACCCCTGTTAGTCACGTCCCCTTTTCATACTAGTGTATCTTCCCCATTTTATTTTATCGGCCTTCAGGTATTTTCCGTGGGTTACTTGAAGAAAATTTCAAAGTCCTTTGCTATGATCAAACGGTTATTAGCTGCGGTTCTTCGATTTCCATGAGCTTCTTAGTTATGAAACTTTCAGATTACTATACAACGTTTTATATCAACTTCCTGGAAAGAATTGTGGCACAAACCTTACCGACCATTGGACACGAACTGACAAGTAGTCGTTTCCACCCCTTCACACAATGCGAATTATGACGAATACCGTTTCGTATGAACTTTTACCTAATTCACGTGTGTTCTATCTAGCAGGTTTACTCGCAACCTGAGAGTGGGTAACAAGTGAAATTTTTCTTACCTTTGGAATAGAAAATGTTTGTATACTTTATGTAAACAATGTTTCCTGCGAGAACATCTTCCGAGCGATATCTAAGTTGTGTGGCTTTTCAACAAGGCGTAAAACTGTCCCGTTGTTTGACTTTGAAATGATAGGTACCGCACTTTACCAATGCAATGGTGGGTATGGGATAACTAATAAAATTAACCTAAGGTATTTGTCAGAGTTCGCCCCGGATGGAAGGACAGAAGTATAACACTATGGGGTTTTTCGGGACTTAACCGCGCGCAAAAATGAAGAATAGTTCGACAAATGTGGTTGGACTGAAACAAGAAGTGTTTTAGCACGAAGTTATTCAAAACTTATTGACAAAATTAATAAGAATGTAATGCGTGTGCAAAGTGGATCTCTTGGGTTTTTGAATAAAATTTAACGGATTATTGGGTATGTTCATGAGCTGTTGAAGGATTTTGAAGAAAGCCTTTTTTGTCAAATTAAGGTCATAGGATTAAATGGCAATGAGATGACACATTTTTCAGAGGAAAAAACATTTTGATGCTCGGGAATAGGTTTGGATCGCGACTGGCCGCCTACGGTCTTGGATAAAGGAAGAATAAAGTGAAACATTTATAATGGAGATGATTGCTCTAGCTGGGGAAGCAGCGTCATATTCGAAAAGTACCGGAGCTGCCGCTAGATCCTTGTTGTTCGTTCACCGTTGCAAGCCTGGATGACCAATCTCCGGTACTTATCAAAAGGCATTATCGAATTATTATAATACGTTGTAACTGAATTCACCTCAATGGTTTATGATACCAATTTATCATACCGTTTAAATGGAATTATTCTTTTCCTTTTCCTTTCTTGTGCTAAATATGTGATAATACAGGAAGGGGGAACTGGTCAATCAAAAGCTGCAAAGCAACACATAATGGAGAAAGTGATGGTAGTGGCATTTGAACACATGTCCTCCGAGGTGATAATTCGGTGGCGTTACCACTCGGTCAGCACCAACTAGATAGCGCTGTCTTGACAACCGAAAGCAGTACTTGAAGCCTTGATACATCCCGCTGATTAAATGGAACAGGAAGCCAAAATGGACTAAAGCATTGTTACTATGTAGAAGTTATAAATGGTCATTCGTTTTTTTCTGCTCAGATTGTATTTCTTATTCTTTGATTATAAAGTCTTACCTCGGTGTTTATTACGCGTTTGAAAACCAGTGTGTGCATGGAGCACGAACCTAGTCTCAAACTGAACAACTCTGTCACAACATCTGACGGAGATGAATCATCCAACTGAATTGATTTTTCCGCACAGCTCCGAAGGCTAGGTTCAACACAGACATACACGCATCTGGATCCGTGATGTGTACAATACGTGAACATGTTCATCACGATGCGATGGTCGTTCACCCAAACACACCCACACGCACGCACCATAAGGGTAACTATGTGTGCACCAAGAATCGTATTTCAGTTTGCTTGTTTTGTTTTTCATGGTTTGGCCAATGATTGCACCTTCTTACCTCGATGTCCGTACAAATGATCATGCACAATACACCAACACCGGTTGACGAAATGTCTCCCACTCGCACGATTGATCACCCTTCGCATGTTAATCCACACATGGCAAAACATAGTTTCATTAGGCAGAACATTCGTCACCTCTCTGATCTGTGAATGCAGATCAGAGATTATTGTACTGTCGTGATTTGTTTGGCACATAGCTTGAACTCAGGAATGCGTGAGAATTATATATATATATATATATGTATATATATATATATATATGAATGCTCTTCTATGAATGATGACCACAGTGAGTAGACACAACTTGATGTTTACTGCATAAATAAAATCTTTCATGGGTTCTCTGAGAGCAAAGACGACGAGCTCGACTTGATAACATATTCCTAACGTTTGTTTAGTAATAAATGTCTCCTATTCTATTGTAATTAGTATTATTATTTCATAATCGGACAGGAAACCGGACTGAAGCCACTACCCATCGGGTGCGTAAAAAGAATATCCACATCGCGTTTCCATACAATGAGGCGTCGACGGTGCAGCTTATCACGAAGCGTATGAAAAACGCTTTAAAAAGAATCTACTGCGCTGCCACATTACGACTCCAACCGATTGCACGGCACCTCTTCCTCCCAGCATTCAAAGATCGTCGCCCAGTCGAGTCTACCTCTCATTGCATTTACGCCTTCTGTTGCAGCTGCAAAGAAGCATACATTGGTAGAACCGACCGATCACTGTGAAGTAGAAAGGCTGAACACATCCCCAAGTATGTGCGTAATTCTATGACTCTGCCCACACCACAGACTCTGACCGCATCACGCAGACCGACATCAGCCAGCCTTTGGTTAAAAGTGGCCACAAGGTAGACCTTGCGAACGCGTTCCCGGTTGTGTTACGTCACCGAGACAAACATCGACTAAGGATATTCGAGGCATTATTGATCGCTCACAACAAACCCCCACTGTGCGTCCAAAAGTGTATGACCTTTACCCTTGGTCTTCCCTAGTTGTAACCAATTACGTGCATCACACACAGTACTATTATGCCTGGAGGGAAAATATTGGCAAGCATGTCAGTTACGTATGTGATAACAACATATACAGCGCCCAAAATCCGACCTCACAAAATGCAATAAAACATGGTCCACGTTTAAAGCAATTGTGCTATCAACTGGGTACGTATACATTAAATGTATGAGCAACATCATTAGGATGGATTTTCACGAGTAAATTATTATAATTTGTTATTATAAGACAAAACGCGACAGCTCTACGTTTCACCAGGTAACTGATCAGTGGGGGAAGGTTTGATTTAATTGCGTTACGAATTCGCAGGAGCCAAATTGAGAGGAAGTGTACATACAGATGGGAACACATTGAACAGTCATTGATTTAGAGACGTGATTGCTCTGCAGTAGTTGTTTGACATACAAATGCATATACAAATACTATCCAGAAAACTCAACACTTATTGATTAATACGAAACCTGTGTTCCTCTCTGCTTTGTTTAAACGATCTATTAGGCGAAAATAAAGGTTTCGAAGGTTATTGCTTCCTAACTTCTCGCTTTTACTCGCCCACCCACCCTCCCCCCATTTCTCGCTCTGAGTAACGTCAACTTCACAACTGCATTTGTTCCATTTAAGTGCACAAAGTCAGTGTGAACCGTGTTCAAACAAAACAATTTATTTTCATCTCCGACTAGTTTTCACTTGCCCCTTGAAAAACAACCGATTTTCTGTTTCTCAATGTGAGACGGTGGGCGCACATAAAAATCTTTTCTCTAATTGTTTAGCTGATTTATGAACGTATTCATAAGATTCCGTCTCGTGCGCAATTCTGATAGTATTTTCATGTTCCTTAATCATTCTCAGAAACCCAGTGTTTGTCAGATCGGTTCCCAAAGGGCATAAACGAACTATGAACAGACTCAATGAAGTCTACCTGTCAATCACATTGACACCTAGATTTTGCATTCTGAGCTCCAGTACAGCTGTGCCGCCGCAATTTTCTACTGTATACCCTCGCAATTTTGTTATCAGTGACCTAAATACACATATAACTTTTGACAAACATCTACCTTGAGGAGTATCCAACGGACAAAAATTTTATCTTTCAGTTAGAAACGAAAAAGTGGCTTTGAGATGATCACAATTCGAAGCTTATCTGATAAACTGTTTCTCATCCTGTTTGGTTTTTGGACAAACTGCTCGTGGTGGTTTACTGCAACTCACATAAACACGATTAGTTTGAAGGTAACAATCTGACAACTTGAACAATAAGCTTGTAGATTTTCCACATGGTGTTCACCATTCCACGAGCTACGTCTTTGTGTGTGCGCCTGTAATTAGCCGGATCTACCCAAAACAAATAAAATATTCCATGATCCATATCCATATGTTCGGTAGGAGAACAAATTAGGTGTTTGAATAAAACTGACTATAGGATCCATTTCACCTCTTCGCCGAGCATGGCCGTTTGCTTGCGAACGTTGCACCACCAGACAAGGTAACATCATCAGTGACTGTGAAAAAGCGGGGTTCTGCATTTTTATTTCTTTTATAACACATGGATTTTCATTAATGAGGGAACAGACTGGCTATCATCATAGAGTACGAAGTGATTTCCTTCAAAACCAAGTAGCCGTCGAAGTTTCGTTATTGTGAATGTAACATCCTTTTATTCAGATGCATTTATAGACAACTTGGATTACGAAGATCATAAGTTTAGGGCAGATAATCTGGTTTGAACCTTTGAGAACCGGAAATTATCTAGGACTTTGAAACGTTTGGCGACATCATCAGCATGCTTGATAAGAAGATCATCTGGGTCAGCGATTAGTTCTCGAATTTGAAAGCGGAGAGAATAGTGGGCAGCATTGCCCCCTGGAATACCCCTGAATTGGCCAGTAGCGAGTTACAAGTTTTTACAAGAAACTTTTCGAAGTGTGTTCGACGAGTAAAATATCCTTGGAGTAGAGAGAGAGTGGTATTGAACAATCCAGCACCATGGACTGAAGACAAAAACCTGCTCCTGTCGACAGTCGAGGAAGAATATACGAAATGCTGTGCCGTGTATACCTAGGGATTGCAAAACTGAGTTTACCAAACGCACACGTGTGTCGAAAATAAAACGCTGTTTGCGATAAGCGGATTGGCTGCTATGTAACAGCCCAGTGTGAGAATAATGCTACTCACCATAAACCATCAAAGATCTTTAGTAAAATCGAAGTGCACGTGATTGGTGGAAGTGATTGGCTTCCTTTTTGGGACTGGTGTGATGCACACGGGTCTCCAACAGTCGGCAATCTTTTGTTTCTGGAAGCAACAGTTGAAAGTACCGCCAAGTGGTTTAGACATATAATATGAACATTCCCTGGGGACGACAGGACCGGAAGCTTCTGATCTATTGCGAGATATCAGTTTTGGCCTGATTAGAATTTATATTGAAGAACTTTACAAAGGTCAAACTATTGGAAATATGATTCCAATACTTCCGTGTGGGTTGACGTAAAATGGATGCTGTTGAGTTCAGCTGCTGTGGGCTGAGGCTTGCGTAGTCTAACTTTTTTGCCCCAGAATTTTTTATTGCACTGTAGCTTTTCTCGTAATTCCGAGCACGAAGTAGGGTTTCAATGTAGAGCCTGTGAATATTTTTTATCTCGCTCTTGCTCAGCACTGCCGTTTGTTTATCTGAAGCTCAGTCAAGATTTTCCTATTCCCGCTCTTCGATTTTTCTGTGTCTTCAAAGAGGGGTGAAAGAAACTCTTGCTGGGCTGATGTACCAAGGGACCATGGATAAGCAAAGATCCAAGCAGACGTTCAAATAGCCAGTGAGGTCTTCACACTCGACCTAGACACTTGGGTCAAAACATTGATCAAAATTTGCAAGAGAGACCATTTCTCTCGGCGATGCCGATTCACATAACCCATGAAGAAACTTCCGGCTGGATGTATGTGTCAGTGTCTCACAATATTTCTTTGAGTAGACGTTTGGCAAAACATTTAGGATACAATGATCAGAGTTTGCCCGATGGGCTCCTGTTAGGGGAGCTAACAGGTCGAGATTGCTGGAAAACATAAGGTCAAGCTCCCCTTTTCATCTTTTGACGAAATTCACAAGATTGAGCAGAGAGAGGTAATTCCAGAAATAGATATCGGAATGGGTAAAATCACCACCAACGATTAAAAGAAAAGTCTAGTGAATTTGGAAAGTTTGGGTATAAATAAATCAGCAAATGTCTAAAGATCAGAAGTTATACCAAAGGGCATAGTATAACTTTTATTGCTACGATAGAGCGATATTTACAAAGAAAACCTGGCTTACGCTCTACCGAAATACACGAGATGTGACCTACGTTTTAAGTGAAGATAATCTTCGCAGACACAAACCAAGAAGGTTTTGGGTAGGTTATTAGACAATCACCAGGATTGTCGTAAAAGTTTTCCCTAACCGGTACATATAGAAGAAATATAGCATAACAAATGGTCGTAGATGTCAGGGAGCAACCAAGTTCCCTGAAATATAATGATGCCTAATGCATGATATTCTTTATTCTTATCAGTTTCATCAAGTCGTTCAGTTTTCCAAATGGTGATTGTACATTTGACGAACAAAAGCGGGTATAGAGATTTTCTGGGGTTTTGTATTAGGTGAAGCCATTTGCCAGCCTGATCGGTGTTTTCTGGGGATACTTGACCGTAACGGTTTGTAATTATTTGCATGTATAATAAAATCGACGACCGAACTGTTAAAGAAAGCTACTATTGCGCGATAACACAAGATTTAAAATTCTTTAAAGGTTCCGGGGCGTGATTGATCACATAGCGACGAAAGAAACAAACAATGGAAGCCAATGAATGACATAAACTTTGATAAATTATCAACTGGCAGAAAAAATGCAGCACGGCGGAATTCTAAAGACCCCGCCAAGTAGTCCAATTAGTTTTCCAAAATTGGCTTTGAATACATTCTCTCCAACTAAGGAGGCAAGCGGAGCAGATTGCCGTTACTTCATAACAATTCACGAAGGTAGGCATTCACAACTACGCAAGTTTAGTCCAGTCTTGGGGGTACACTGACCGATCCAGCTAGTTCACCTAGTTAATTGTGCCCGCCAAAGAGCAAGAGCTTAACAATGCTCTTTTTCAGCTGCGGTTGAAACTGTATCACCAAGAAGACTTCACATAAGATGATAATCAGTAACACTCTCCTTTGATGTGCGGGCAGTTGAGTTATCATCTACCGTGTTAGTGAGAGCGATACCCTCAGAACCCCTCATATACCACTTAGGAATCAGGTCAGATGCACTACTTCTCTCATTCCCCGCACGACCTTTCAGGATGATCCCAATTTACTCAGTAAAACTGTATTTTGTTAATTCACTCAGTTCTGTATTAATTCTATTTGGTACGGTTAAACACGGTCATAACGTCTCAACGGAAGCTTAAACAGCTCTCTAATGAGCTCGTGCATATTGCTTCTCAAGATTACTAAAGCGAAAATCAAGGGTCAAAAGCCAATTGTGTAATTAAAAACTGGAAAAGCTCGCATATCTTTTGGTACCTACTTGGACGCACTATGATAATTTGACCACAATCCTTTCTCCTGATCTCCCTCAATCGATCAGCTGACCGATTGTGTGAGCGATGTGCGTGAGTTTAAGTATTAACGAAAGAATCTTTACCATTGTTCTGATGCTCATTAAAACGCCACTTTACTGTTTTCGGTCCACAGTGATCAAACAAGCAGTTTAAGTTGGTTGAAGCCCGAATAGACAGACCGGATGGGTTTCTACAAACAATCCAATCCTCCTGCTGGCATACCGGGTGCGAAATTATGATCAATGGAGACTGAATGTTCGGCAGTGATAGCTTTTAGCACATAAATGTTTGGTCAGTAGAAGGTAGGACACGAAGTTCCTAAGAAACGATAAACTCATATGAAATTATTTTACCCTATTTGGTTATGGAATATGTGATTTTGTAGCATATGTGCATTCATTTTGTGGTATTTAGAATTCGGTGTCGTGGTTTTGTGAACACATGGATAAATGGAAGAAAATATACCCACCTTTACCTCCATCGGCTGAAACTGGTTTACGGCTATTTCAGTAGAACTGGAAATCAGTCTATTCTTAGCCATTAACTTATCCCACAATTTCCTCTCCAGATGATCTCATGAAGTAGGATTCTATTTTATCCATTTAGTCGTAATTTTGAATCAACATCTTGACTACTCATGAGTAGCAAAACACATTCACTTGTCAAACGATGTAAGTTGATGTAAAACACCGTGTTGACTTACTTGTTCATTCATGTTAGTTTTATTTCTTCTGCTTTTGGCGAAATTTGTAATTATCGCAAAATTGGATACATATTTGTACGACGGTGCGAGTTTGGTTTGTATGTCAGAGTTCATTGACTTTATAATCAAAATCTATCAAGCGGTGAATCACCCAAAATGATCCATGCATTCTCGGTAGAATGATTATTATTCTGCTCTGATTACCAACGACGGAATTCCATCCAACTGTGATATGATTTTCTCACTCAGAAACAAGATGGTTCACGGTATCGAAGTTTCTTTCAATGCGAATAACTGGAAAGCAAAAACATAATGTCGCCAACCGACGTCAAGCATGCAGAACGCAATGCGACTTTGCTAGAAATTTTCCATAAACGTTTGCCGTTTTACCTTAATCAATACAAATCACAAAGCGTCTTAGCCTAAGTTGTTTGCAGTTGCCTTAAACTATAGCTATTCATCTCTCAAAATCAAAAGTGTTTTCAAAATATTTGTCATAAAATTGTGGTTTCCTCGAAAAGAGCGTTATCGTGCACAGTGCTTCTTATTCACATTGAATGACTGAACTCGTTTTTCATTGGCATTGTCAGTCTTCTTTTTGAAACCGGTTCAATTTCGTTATGATTCAGCAAGCTTTGTTATCGCGTTCATTGGATGACCTTAGCCCGCAAGTAAAATTGTTTTGATTAACTGACCTCATCACCGCCTCGTATTTCTTTATATAATGGAGTTGTCTAAATGTGCGTTTGCACACTACTGAGAGCAACCGAAAACGATGCCCAATACAATACATATTCTATTTTGACAAGTTGTTGCATGCAATAAAGAAATAAGAATAATAAAGGTGATTAACCAGATCTATGCTAATGTGGATCTGAGTCACCGGAAATAGGGTAAGATAAGCGAGGATGTCAATTCTACCAGTGGTGGCATGCACAGCAATAAACCGGACGAGTACGCGGATGCGGTACACATTGATTAAGCTCAAAATGCCAACAATAATCTTCATTGGAAATTTTACTGTTGGCAAATTGACTACAAATGTATCAGTAGGATTTCCTAAACAAAAACCAAGCATTGCATTATGTGGAGTTGTAGTACAACAGAAGGTCCAGTGGAACTAAAGATTAGGACAAAGACTAATTTGATAAAACGGATAATGTGGGAAAAGAGTAAAGTCAGGGTGAAATCATTTTTATTGTAGTAAATTTGGGAATTACATATGAGGGCATCTGTGGTTTGTTTCCTACCGGAAGTTATCATCATTTCTATGCTTTCATACTCATAGCTGGTAACCCGGCGAACGATGGTCGATCATCGAACCCGGCTTTCACCTCGATGAACTGGAGTCACAGATAACGTACCGAATTGCGATAGACATTACCTGATCAAACAGCATCTCTTCCTGAAAAGTAACTGCATACTATTGGTATGTAGATTAAAAAAGAAAACTCGAATTTAAATAACGTTTTTGGTTTCTTGATGATGACATTTATATAATATCAATCGTTAAAGTTATGGAATTAAAATAACCGTGAATTTGCAAAGAATTACACAAACGGAACTAGGAAACAAAAACAAAAGCAGTCAATTGTGATGACGACCATGTTTTTGCTTATTCACTTTACGTAATTTTGATATTTTATTTCGCAGCATCAACTGCTAAACGATTCAGTGTGTTTTGAATCGCCGGTGCGTTGTCACCGAGTAAGGCAACATCATTGGAATAATCTAAATCTATGACTCTATCTCCAGTAAGGAGCACGACTCCTGTTGTCCGATTCTCGTTTGATCACAATGTACACACAACAAGATATCACACGATGACACACGAAAAACACACGTACCTCAACGGCCACACTAGTCATCTAGCCTCACGAGTACGATCACAGCACAGATTGGACGCCACGAGCAATAGCAGCCTTCCCCCAGCTACGTAAGCAAGGACACCGTTAGTGCACAGCGAACGTGTACTTGACACGCAGGAAGCAAGTCAATTTTACAAGTTTTACTCTAATGCTTATATGTGACTGAAAATAGCATCGATTATTGCAAGAAAAAGATTGTGCCAATCAAGTACACAGTTAGCAAAGTTTAATCCGTCATAGGTCACGAATCACACGGACGGAGTGAATGTTTTCCGTATGACGCAATATCATTGATTAATCTCCTCGAGATTAGTATTGATTAGAGAGGCTCTTAATTGAAAACACTCAAAAGTAGTCACTTGTGGCTAAAATAGGCGTTTACCTAACAACTCCAGCGTTCGTCGTGTTTAGTAACGCTTTTGCAAAGTTGAAGAGGAACGGAAAGATAGAGCAGAACCTCTCGTACCTCCACTGGTGACAGGAAATGAGGGTGAGAGTTCACCATTGGCCCTAACCTTCGCCCGAGACTTGGTGGTAGATTGCTTTCAGAAGCAGGACATACTTCTCGGGGAATCCACGTGTCCGCAAACAGTTCCACAGGGTAGGATGAACAGTGGGATCGAACGTCGCTCTAATGTCCAAATACACGACAACAGTTTATTGTCTGTATGTATTCTAGCAGCTGATAAAGGATGAAGATTTCATGTATGCAACCACAGCAAGCACAATACCCGACCTGCTTTTCGTGGATTTTTCTATCGCGAACTGGGCTCAGTCTTTCTATTAAAAAGGAAGCATACATTTTCAGGGCTATGGGAATCCGACTTGTGTCTCTGTGATTGAAACAAATCTTCCCATAGTTTTGTACGTGGCTTTAACAATTGATTCTCCTCTTTTATGGGACAAAGCTTTCCCTCCAGGGTCTTTGAAAACAGTCTGAGAAGCTATCTCACAAGAGTTTCTCTATCTTATTTACGGAGAGCCTGTGTCAGGTTGTCTGATCAGGACGCATTGTGACGTTTCAGAGCTTGGAGTTTCTTTAAAATCGCCTCTCTCGCGGGCGGTTCGGGGATGGTAGCCAGGGAACGCCCAGGGAAACTACTAAGAGCATCCCGTGCGGGAGGCTGGTTAAACTGCGTTTTGAAGTGCTCTGCCCTGCGTTCCAAGCGTCGGTGAAGACTGTATATTAGCGTACCGTCAACTTCGCAGATTGCTCCACCAACTAATTGTTTTTGGGAACCACTATCACGGTTGAGTTGGATTAGTTACTGGGTGTTTCCACACCTAGCTGCTGGTTCCAACTCCTTTGCACATGGCTTCCACCAGACTTCTCGGTCGTATCTCAAGCTCTTTTATACTCGTTTTCTATCGGAATTGACCCACGTGCGTGAAGAAGTCTGAGAGAGTTGGTGGAGAAACGATGTTTTGCAACTCGACGAGTCGGGACACAAGTGTATCAACTAGATGACTGCATCGCGGTTTCAATGGCTATCAAGTGCTGATCTGCAATTCCTGTTGAGGTAGTAGTTAGCCTTGCGGCGAACTCCTTTTGATTGTCGGCCAACAGGGCCGAGCTGGAAAGTTTAGCGGTGTTAAGCTGTTTGCATCGCATCCTTTGGCGATCAGAAAATTGCATGGGCCACTTCGCACACACCAATGCGCGGTCGCAGTCTTAGCAGGTAAACCACTACCCATGGCAATCTCTTTACTATCCTCCATCTATAGCTGATAGATTTATAATCAATCTGAGTCCACATCTGTGCAGAAGAGGAGTTAAGCCAAGTGAAGAAGTGACGCTTCAAGTGTCTGAAGTTCGCGTTTACGAAGAAAAGGTTATGTTCTGAGCATATGAAAGAAGTATACCCCAATGGGCAGAACGACAGTTAATAAGGCCGTGATGGTCACCAAATGGCTCTCATCAGGTCAAAGAGTGCATTTAGGCTTCCTGATATCCTCCTTGGGTGTTTTTAGAAGAAGCTCACTTAGGCTTTGATATAAGGTATCTTTGACTATATCCGGGCTACAATCTGTGAGAGCGCATGCATAAATCACGAATAAGCATCGTGCGTTTGGTCTCTGTTATTGACTTCACTTATGCCTCGTGGTCTAACTGCGCATAGATGGCTTTCTGAAGGGATCAATTTTAATAGTACACCCCCGGCCCACACTCTGATAGCAATACTGTCGCCTGCTTGGCCACACGCGGATATGAAAAAGCCCCCGGAAATGCGAGAATAAAACAACTCTTTTGGGTTGTAAGATGACGTCGATAACATTACTGAGCTCGGTTCCTGAATGCGTGTTTCCGGGAGACGAATCAGCTTGTAGAATTTCGAGCGTACGAGACAAACCTGCTTGTTGTCCCATAAGCATTAAGTCTCATAAATTGAAAGAAGTCAGTTTGAACGTAGAGTGAGATCGGGGGACTAAAACGGTAGGGGTCGAGTGACACATCACTACTAATATAGATATCGAGGAGGGCAACGTAGAGCTAAAACAAAAAATTACATTATTGAAACCATTCAAAGTAGAACATACAGCGGAAAAGATTGGGGTGTTGTGTCGGACCTGAGTGAAAGTGCTGCGTGCAAATTCTGGGAAAAGGTAACTTTGGGAGAGTGTAACATTCGGTGGCATGTGTGAATTCGCAGGTCCATGTTTGATTGTGAGCGTGTACTACGCGGTTGCCCAGGTCGAATTAGAGGGTTTCATTGAGGGTGCCAAACCGGAGCCTTTGGTTAAAATGCATAACCTATAAGGCAGCGGAGCGGAGTAGGGAGTCCACTATAATCTGGAAGCCGGTCACTGGCGGACCAGTTTCAACATCCTTAGAATGTGGTCCATTATCCAGGTAATCCAGATTGCTCTCGAGCAGCGCGTTTGCTGATGAACGTCATGGTGGTCAACTTCAAAGGTAAACTTCGGAGACCGGTTTGTTTTGCGCTGAGAATCGGTGCCTCGTACGAGCTGTTTATGCCAGGTGTGGGCGGTTTGTAATCAGGGTTTTAGCTAACTCGCCTAGACTGGCTATCGGTATTCAGTCGATCAAGTAGAAATGGTTTTGAAGTGATTCAACGAGAATTCAGAACACATCAACATCGATACAGGATGTAGGATATTCCCTTACAGAATGTGGAGAAGTTTAATTCTGCAAGCTGTTTTCACTAACTATAAAAGCCCGATGTGTGATTCTATAGCAAACTCACGGTTACCAATCGAAGTCTTGGAGCTGATTTGGCCCGGCTACGTCTTCCTCAATACCATCCATAGCGCGCATAACCTGGGTGGTTTGAACGTTGAAAACGGCCGGTGCAACTCAGAGACATAACAATGCATAATATTTCCAGTGTTTCGTGTTTAGCACTAGCTCATTACACTTTGCACTACTTTCATAATTCAGGTAACATGTTAAGTAACTCAAAATCACCGTAAAAGTTCTATTAGTGACCCCTCCTGGTAGGAAATACATCACACGTATGTAATCTGTCTCGGAGTTTTTATGGGAAAAATATATAAAAATGATCTGGGTTGATATTATTCAACATCATCCGTGGATGGTTGACGTCTTGTGACAGTGAACTTAAGCAAAATGACTTAAAAGTCCGATTGTACAGTGCATTAGCTCACAGCAATCACATTTCTTGTTTTAAACATTCTTTATCCAAGCGATATGTGAAAAACTTTTAAAGTGAATAGTAGGATTGAAAATTCACTCCGATCTATGCGGCGCATTTTTCACCGGCACAACGATAGCCGACATTCATTAAATTCATGCAAAATAATCGTGTAACCAATAAAATCAAATGTCCTCAAGGAAATGCCAGAAACATTTGTTGCTTAGATTTAAAGTCTGAGCAACGACACGCTAATTTATTTGAGGATCTATCTTTTACCGCGAAAGCTAACAGCTTTTGACTGATAAAAACGGTAAACGTTTGCTGTCTTATCAGATATGTACCACAACCGAAAGATATATAATTAAAAGTAACAAATTATAATTGCCATGGATGAGCTGCTGGCGTTTAATTTGTTCATTTTTTCACCAAGTCAGGGCTAGAGTTACAAAGTCAAAGTCAAAGTTTTATTATGGGCGTTTTAACAAAGCTGAAGCTTATAATGCCCCATAGGATTTTTACAGAATATTTTGAATAACTTCACAAAGAGAAAATAACAATGATAATATTGTGTGTGATCACTCACGGATGTTGACATTTTAAGTGTTTCAATGCTTTATCAAGTTGCGATTTAAATAGTTCAACTGTAGGAGTACACACTACATCAAACGGGAGAGAATTCCATGCGCCGCACACTCTGACTGCAAACGAGTGATACCGGCAATCAAGGTGGCTGTTCTGGGTCTTCACCCTTAGTGGATGTCCCCTTAGGTGATCATTAGGAGATAAAGTCAACATAGAACGGCAAGGGTGGTTGGGTTGATGCAGTATGTGATATGCCAATATTAGGTGCCCTCGAAGTCGGCGGTATTGGGATGAGTAGAGTCCCAATATTTGCAGTCTTTCGGAGTA
>UZAN01044085.1:18902-38031 GCA_900618425.1 Echinostoma caproni
AGTGGGACTCTTTAGAAAACAACGAGATCTTTTTTGGGTCTGTGAACTGGACTGAGAGGGTTGACCTGAGAGCTCAAAGTAGTTACTAATTACTCCTTCCTGCACAGTTTATGTTCCCATCCTTTTAGTGTGTAGCATCGTGCTGCAGCGTTCTTCATGCAAATCTGTGTTGAGAAAAGAATGTCGGAAGATGAACAAGGCGAGAAACGGTACCCATATTGAAATAGTGTTTGAGGCAGTGGTATACCACGTTCTCCTTCCCAGGGGTTCGTCTCTCAAGAAATGTGGCATGTATGCAGCACCTAAGCCCATCGATACAGACGATAAAGTTGACCAGTGTTTCCTCCGTTATCTACTGTTAAGTAACTCACCTATTCTGCTCGGTGAGTTCACAAACTGAATGTTCTGTCACAGAAGTGACAATGAGATGCAAACAAAACACAATCCTCGCCAATTTCTAAAGGTTTAAAGCATTTTCACTTCTTTCAATCTGTCCACATTGTCATATTCCATCATCAGAGCTGTATTTATGTTCCGGTTTATTCAACTTCAATCGGATTCTTTGTGACGCGCTAAAAGGAGACAGTAAATGCCAGAAAATGGAGTGGGAAATTTTTCTCTTCATAATCATAAACAGTTGATATGTACTCATATTTGAATGGTAGTTATGTAGTTCTATTTTTTTTGTTCTGATTTGTTAGCGAGATATGCATATTTTCATGAGATATGTTTTAGATTTACTTTAGGATCGCTGCAGTTTTGAATGAGATGAAGATGATTGGGGAAACCTGGAAAACTTCCTCTGGAAATACGCTGATTATTTGGTATTAGGTGTAAATGCTTTTGCTTGAACTCATTGTGATGCGTCCTTGATCAATCAATCCAATTGTAATCACTCGCAATTAAGGAAATATATCCATCAATGGGAAGGATTTTATGTAGCCACGTGAAACAGCTCTTTTGGACAAACTGATCTCCGTGAAAACATTTTGGGGATTGCAGCTCGTAATATGGATATTGCTTATAACTGACATTTTTCACTTTGTGTTGTATGACAGCTGTTTGATTGATCACTTCTCACTTCCCGAAAATGATATAATTGAACATTCAATAAAGGGTAGTGAAAACGGGAAATTATAGCTGGAAAACATTTGGTAAACCCAAACAAACTTCATCAACGAATTGTAATTTGAAACAGCTACAAAATAGGGGTAAAAAGACAGGATTGAACAAGATGATCCGCGGAGGTGGGTGGAAATGAATTAAAGCAATATCAAAAATACACCTTACCGATGTAAATTTTAGAAATGTCCCAGCTCACAGGTGGATTGATTAAATCGCGGACTGAATTGGTCTCTTTAAACATTGTTACAAAAATGGTGTTTGTTTACATCACATCTCTTCAAAAGTCATTGGAATTTACCAACTTACAGTTTTCTGTGACTGTTTTTTATCTGGTTGCTATTTTCTTCCAGAAAATTGGTAACAATTTTTTCCATCGTATTTTGATATCTGGTAGACAAAAAAGATACGGTCAGGATGACGTATAAATAAAAGATAATTTTTATTTTTCATGGCATTCAAGGACACCCTGAAGTTGGTGTTCATATTTTACCCAATCATACCACAAAAAGTATTTTTTATATATCCCCAGTGTCATTTGGTAGGTTTTTCATTTGGATGCTATATCCATTACCTTCATTATTTGCTTCATTGAAACGTTTGTTGACTGCTTATCTTTTTAATTTACTACTTGGGACCCTCTTCTGGTTCAGTAACACAATACGATAGTTCTCAGAACAGTAGTCAACAGTGAATTACTGTTTGCAAATCAATAAGCTTTCTGATTAGGAATTTGTATAAATAAACGCATGATAACCAGGTATGCTGTAATGATGAAAGTTTTGAACGAAATACTTGAAGGCGAACAATATACGTATGTTTATAGCTTGCTTTATGCTGCATGACAGGTGAGTTATCGCCCAGTTCAAATAAGTGAACAAAGTGTTTGATAACATAAAGAAAACTCAAAAGTTGCTGTTGTAAAATAATAGTTACTAGGCCTAGTTTTCAACAAAACTAAAACGCAGAATTTCATGATCTTTGAGTAATTGTGTTACAAGGATTCTATAAATAAGGTACTCGAAAGCAGTATTTTAACTGACGGTAAGCTCATCAAGATAAGAAACAACAGTTAAACTGTGATTAAAGAGTGTAGGTTTGTGAATCGTAAGTTGAAACCAAATAAATAACGAATAACTGAGCTTCATCCAGTGACAATAGACTCAGATAGTTCAGGTCGTTTGTTGCTTATTGGGACAAAAACAAACTACAAGATGTGGAAACGTCCCACAGTAGATCCTATCTGATCGACCGTACTTAGACTAACCTGATATTGAAACTCTCATATGTAACTCATTTAGGGTATGTCAGGATTTTAATTGATTTTTTGATCTAGTGGCAAACCACATAATCAAATCGATTTAATCCCACTAGCCTACATTGAAATTGATTTTATTTGTTCTGTGTGAACGTTATTTTTGTTTAGAGGGTTAAGTTCTGCATTTAAACCTGCCCAAGCGTTGAGTAAGTGAAAGGGAAAATTGTCTGTCGAGGAACGCTGTCGTCCGTGGTCCTGGAGTATTGATCAGAAATGACTGAAATCGTGACCAAAGAACCAGAGACCTGCGAACCACGACCTTGGCATGATGGCTTATTTGATTGCACAAATGATGTGACTTCATGTGAGTTCCACTAATATGTTATCAAACAGGATCATCTAAATATTGCCGGTTCCAGGTGCACTGATAACTTGTTGTTATCCCTGTTATATGTGTCACATGTATCACCGCTACGGTGAAGGTTGGTTCACACCGATGTGCATGATCTTCCCTGGACTACCGTTACGTATATTCCATCGAATGCGACAGAACATTGAAGTAAGTCATTTCGAGTAAAGAGAGAGGCAATATGTTCGAAGCACGACAGATCAGCTCAGACATTGAATCTTAGATAACTGGCATTAGCTGGAAGATGATCTTGTTTCATTCGTGTCCCAATTTTTGAACGGAAGCTGAAACCAATCAGACAAAAACATTCTCTTTTAAGAGTTGCTCACTCAGGTATGTAAAAACTGGGATTTTGATATCGAATATTGAGTAATAGCGATGTTGCGGAGACATAAAATCGTTTATCGTGTCATTAAACGGTAGCAATAACATGATTTTCTGTGAAGAGTTGTCAATAATTGGTATGATTGTTTGATTCGGACTCCAAAAGGGATAGCGAAATTACCCCATTATAGAGGGGCCACAACCACTATTACATATTAAAATGTGAAAAAGAAATATAAGGATTAAACTGACTCTCAAGGGGGTATATTCATTGAACATACATACAACGGTACGGCTCCCAAACGATGAATCCTATCCCACTTGAATTAATGGTATTCATTTTGAGCCAGAGAATTTCAAACGGATTCCATTGTACTGATTTGCCAGACTCATTGATGTTCGATTTTCGTCCAAGAAATCGGAATTAATTCTAGTATCCCTCAGCCTCTTTAAGTTGACTGATTGATTAATTACAAGTTTACAAAATCCCCATATAACGGAGCATAGAATATTTTTATATGGGGAAGATTTTTGTGTTTTTAAACCTAAAAGGGATATTATTGTTCTTGCCTGTCAGGCTTCACTCGTTTTTATTCAGCACTATTCGCTCTTCCGAGGAAACGATTTTTCGGTGTTAATAAACTATCACCACCACAAAGCTCGTGAACATTAAACTATTTAGAATCACACAGCAGGGTAAAAATCATATGGAATACTAAAAAGCTATGAAAAATGAAAAACGTATATCGTTTTGTTTGTGTGTGATGTATGAATGCTATTTGTTATGGTAAACATAAAACCGAAGATCAAATTAATTGAGGTTAAACACATCAAACTCACCACACACAGTAAAGAATGCTCGTGATGATTCTTTGAGGTTTGCTTGTCTCGAACCAACTCCCTGAGGTGCCAATGACAATACCCACGGCCTAATGCAATACAACATCTCAAGATAATTGATAATTCTTACATCCTCCGTGTCTGCATTCGCTACTCATTTCACATGAGTGGCATGTTTAGCATTATACATTTAGGATGGGTGGATGGATAATCGGGAAAAATCGGGAAAACTGACACTGATGGAGTCTATTTTCAATTTGAGGAATCACTCTTTTGTATCTGCACTGAACCTTTAAAACACATCGTGTTCAGGTGACAACAGGCAACTGCACAGGGAATATTCGAGTTCGTGTATTTGCATGCAGTTAACGGACGTATCCGGATAAACTAGTTGAATCAGGTGATTTTTCACATGCTTTAGGGAATTGAACAAAAAGCAGCGGGAGCTATTTCCGCTCCAGGTTGTTTGTAGATGTTTTGGTTCTCATCATCACACGTGTTTCGCATCGCATGTGAAGTGTTTGTCTTTTTTCTGTTTGCGTGCATTGCTTCAAATGTTTTGACTTGAAAACCGGGGAATTACATAACATCCATTGTTCGGAAAGATATACTGATACAGGTGACTGACTACAGTTTAAAACCAAAAAGTAAGCAGTATATTGAACGTAGATAACCGAATAACCCTGCTGATGTTTTTGTTACTGAGTAATACTTTCAATGAAATAATAAAATTAAGAAATATCGATAACCTATAAACACCTCCTCTGCAAGATGAAGAATATTATGCCCAAACTATAATAAACCATTTGAAACGTGAGACATATGGAAAAATACGGATTTAGCGAAACGCCATGGACATGATCAGATTACTTCACTCTCTATGTATTCTAGCTAAGCTCTCATCCCTTGCATCTCTCGGTTAGCTGTATTTGTGTGTGTTGGGGTAGAGGTAGTCATGAGTAATGTTGCCGATATTTGTGTAACTAGTTTCGATGCTGAATCATATGCTTGGAATTTCCAGCCAATAACAGTTGTAATCCTTCAGACGGAGGAAACGTACCCGGCATTGTCATTCACGTCCGCGCAACCCGATGCCACGTTATCAGCCAATCCCCGAGACACTTCGTTCAGAAATGCACAGAAACCGCGAAAGTCAGTCTGTTTGCAAATCGCCGGGTGGCACGTGTAGTACGCGTCTTAGCCATTGAATGAGCGATATTCTCTTTTGGACGTTAGATTCGGTATGTGGACTATTCGAAATTGTTGTATGAGGTAGATTGTCGAAGAGGTTGAAACAGTAGTATTCTTATAAACGAGAAAGTTAATGGAATTTCTTCAAAAGTGGTACGTGCGCCTTACCAGGCGTTGAAATCAGTATTTACAAAGGAAAATTTGTTCAAATGAATGATACCGTCGTCATCATTTCTCTATGATGAATTTTGATAAAGCAAGTAACAGTCTGAGCAGGATTGATAATAGCTATCATACATAAGTGGTTTGGACTGTTTTAAGAGAACTACCGTATATGGGCATTTGCGTAATGACGTTGGTTCAAACAACAAGTGTTTTGGTTGGTACCTCATTACCGAAGCCATTTGGAAGCTTCATCCGACACTTAATCCTTTGTATTGTGATGTTGCTTGACTACACTTAGTTGACCGTTACCTTCCGTTACCTTTATTTATCTGCTGTAATGAATTTTCGGTTTTCTCTGTTTTCTAATTTGGCAGTACATAACTGTTTACTAATAATTTTGTCCGCGGTTAGTCAGTTTCCAATATGGTTCTGTTTATTCGTCAGCTTTTTTTCTGATTGTTTGAAACCACAATACCCCTCCTCGTCAACGCATCTCAAAATGACTTTGTAAATGACAACAACCAAAACACTGTTTTGCTTGAGCCAGTGTAGCTATGTAGACGTCCACATACGGCATTCCCCTGCTAACATTCTAACCCATTTAATATGCTGATCTAGACTATTTGAAGTTGGTGATCACCATCAATTCAGCTCATAATATGTTACTTGTTTTATTCGAGTTGAGCACGGGTCATCAGTGAATTGCTTTTAAATAATCGGTCGAAGGCAATAAAGAATACATGTTTTATTGACTGACGGAAATTTTGTCAGATCTACAAAATTGCGTAACACTTTGGAGAGACAATATGAAGCAGAATCCAATTCATGAGTGGTCGTTCTTGGTGGTTGAAGAATGAGCAGAGAGTGAGCACTGACATGTGTGTCTATTTCTTAAAGAGTCGATCGTGGGAACACTAGGTGGTTGCATTAATGCACTCAGCTGCTGAGTTGAAAGCTAATAGACTATCGAGTAGTCGATCACATGAGATTTGGTACACACTTTTTATAATCAAATTTCTTGAAAGACCTTTGCGCTGAATGGCCTATAAACAACTGAATGACGGTCTGATAATATTTGATACATCAAACTAATGACAGCGCAAATCATTTCAAATGCAATTAAATTCTTTAAACTGATCATAAAAGTTGTGGAATGGGTGAAAAGGTGACCAAATATGTTTGTCTAAATGTGATTTGAAATGGAACCGTTTTTACTTGACGATTTATTTCTTATTCCCTGGGTACTTCTGAATCGGCATGTACACATTACCGGGAGGAATGTGTAATCCTAAGTTATACTCGCCGGCTGTCCGCAAGGTGCAGATCACGTAAATACATCCATCATGATTGTAAACTCTTGAAACCCAACGCGTGAAATTACCACTGGACTAGTTGGATTGACACCACAGGCTGATTACACATGGAAACTGTACTATCTACGCACCTCTCGTTTCCGTCATGCAAAAATAATTTTCATAAATATATAGGTTCAAATAGGTTGATTGTTCAATGCTTAAAATATATTTTTCTAGAATACTACTAGATGTTTGTAGTAAACACTGCTGACGATTCCTTACAAACTCAATAGAAAAACACTACAATTCATTCAGAGTTTCTCAAATGGTAAGGTAACCAAATACCACCGATCAATGTCGGTAAAGTTTGGTCCGATAAGTGATGAGCATTACGTGTTGGTTAACGGGTATTTACACATAACACGCTGGATGATGATCTGATGTGTGCTTTTCTCGAATAGTCAAAAATAGGTCATTGACGTTAGACGAAGTTGAATTGTTAAAAAAATCATTCCTATGATCAGGTGTTCCGTTTGTCTCAGGTTAACTTGTTCTTCTCTCATATGAAGTTTTCATGATTATTTTGTATAAACTTATGTTTTTAACTGCCTGCTTACCTGTGCATCTTGAGATTCTTTACCTCTTACTATTCATCAGTTTTATATTTCACTGAAAATTCCCACCGTGAAATTGACAGAACAACACGAGTAGCGAATGAGCTCGTTTTCGACAACTTCATCCTCTGGCTAATAAAGTTATATATATATTCAGTGAATAAACGTACAACAAATAATGTCAAGACGAAAATGCATTGATTGGATGGCATGGGAGTGGTGAGGAGTGGTTGAGAAAGACGTGAAAACAAAAGATTGTTAATCTGTGGTTTTGAGTAGGGAATTGTGAAAACAGAGAAAGGAGAGGGATGAAATAGGAAGGGCGAGGTCACACATAGGTCAAAGGGACAAGAGAAGCGTCATGGGTTAATTGCCGTTCAGTCTCGGGTCTGGGCCAAGGTAACTGTAGGCCTTTGACGAATTGTTTTTGTGAACATAGAGTTGGTCGCAATAACCTAATAGCTACCGCCTCTGCTGTCGCAAGATGACGCTGTAGGAGGGTTACCCTGGCTCAGACCCATGACGCTTCTCGTGTCCCTTTGACCTATGTGTGTGACCTCGCCCTTCCTGTTTCATCTCCCTCCTTTCTCNAAAACCACAGATTAACAATCTTTTGTTTTCACGTCTTTCTCAACCACTCCTCACCACTCTCATGCCATCAAATCAACGCACTTTCGTTCCGATATTATTTTTGCACGTTTATTCACTAAATGTATATAAGTGTATTAGTTTTATATTTAGTAAGCTCTTTTATTTATCCTGTAGAAATTCACATAATGACATCTAATAGTAATGAAGTGCAGGCCAATATTCTCAATTACCCACAACTGTTTTTAGATAAGAACATTATTGACCTTGATCACATGTTGTTCTGAACAGATAAATAATTAATTGAAATCAAGTACTCTTTAGATCAGCCAAGTTCGATTTATATCAACTTTCACCTTAACTTTCGGGATTAGGCCCCAACATGTCTTTTAGGCTACAGTGATCAGGGGTTATATCTCGAGTTCGAACCCCACCAATGACGCCTAACCTTCTCCGGAGAACAATATTACACAGCAACACGGTAATTATCCCCTCATCGCTTTTAAAAAATGGTCTGTGCAATCACGCATCTTATATAAAGGCAGTAAAGGAACACAACGAAAGAAATATATATCCTCATTGAATCTGACAGGTTTGCATGCTAATTTAAAAGTGATACAGAAGATTAGTAAAACATTGAGCATAATATCAGTAGTATAGTGAAAGGGAATGCGGTTTATTGCTGAGTGTTCGCTAATATTAACGTTACTATTAAACCCCTCATTAAGGAACCCTTTTCTTATCTTTATGTGTGAGTGCTTGTGGTCAAATTTTATATGCTTTCCTGTCAAATCGCAGTCCACGATACTTGTGGTGACGAACACCTGAATAGAGTGAACCATGACAAATCCGATAGAATAACTAAGCGCATACCAAAGTTACTGATGAAGCTGATGGCTCAACTGATACAAAAATGGTGCCTAACTAAAAAGTTCGGTGTAGCTTTGTATTGCACAACGCGGCATCCCCTTCGTCGATAACCAGTTTTAGTGATCGCACCAGATATGTGTCAAGAAGGCAGAAACCAAAACAGTCTTCGGTAGTGTTAAAAACAAATGGCTTAAAATAAGTCTTCTTGGAGAGAAACAACTACTTAAATAGCAAACCCTCTATCTTCTTTTGAACCCTACCTCCTTATGTTGGGAATAGAGAAGCACATTGTTACGACAGTACATAATGACCACGAATACACATTTTGAGTAATTGCCAACTGAAGACAAACAACTTAGCGTGCTGCACATACGAATTCGCTTCTGTGCTGGTCGCTCGCACTTAGGGTTTGTTCATTCATCCCTGATAATAATTTAACTAATGTGTGATAGAATTTATTTTGTGATGGGCCACTGAGAGCTCTGGACAGTTTTCTGGTACAATTTAAGAGCCACTGATAGTTAAAATAAAGTAAAGTATTTCAACGAGACGCGTGCTGCTGACCTTCGGATTGGGAGTCGAAAGTCAACGACCGAAATTGATATGGCTGCATTCTTTACATTTCATGTTCCTCCAGGCGCACAGACCGCAAAACGGAAGGTAATTAACTTAAGTCACACCCAAAGATCAATGACCCAAGTACTGGTGTAAACAAGAAATAATGTACAAACTAACGAGTAGTTCAAAGAAGAACATTCACCAAAACTCTATCTCGTCCACACTTACACATCATCATTCGCTGTAAAAGAGCTTTGAATGCTTTCGATCAGACGGCTCTTCTATTGAGCGCAATGTTTGAGCTCGTACACTGAGTTTTCTGCAGGATTTAAGCATTGAGCATGCGGTTCATATGTGATTTAGTTGTGCGTTTTATACCTTTAGAAATTGATAACTGCACACAAGTGAAATGCATTCGTTTTCACTTAAAAGTTTCGCATGAGAGCCAAAGGAGGTTATCACTTTCCTAGTTGTTTTCTGCAGAATTGGGTAGTTTGTGACCTTGCTAAGAACTGTGCAGTTAAAAATGAGATCAGGACTTAGAGCATTTACTCCTTAGCCGCATGTCTGATTGCTCAAAAGGTGGGTTGAATGGCCACAGTAATTTAGATTTCGAAGTTGGCGAAAAAGCCTTAGCTTTTTCCCAGGTAGTTTACACTGCATCAGATCGTTGTGTTTATCGCTGTCTCCAACGAAAGGTAGATCAATGCAAATAACTGATTGAAAGCAACACAATTATATGTATGTACAGGCGGTAACTTTCGCAAAGGGAAAATATATAGGGAGCGCAACCCCAACGATTTCACGTGAAAAAGTAGTTTACTGAGAAACTTTCCATGTTTTATTCGACTATCCCAAGAATAAGAGAACACACAGTGAGGTGTAAAATTAACATTGGTCTAAACCAGACTAGTCGTGTATGACGGAACTCCCCAAACTGTGCTAATTATTGTTTAGAAAATTTTTACTCTGAGCAACAATTCGATCATGCCAAGTAGGAAACGTTTCATACCCGATCGTATGCATGTGAATGTCATCCCACTTGAAAATAAAAGAACTTGACAGTTGAATTCGGTGGGCATAACCGATCGAAGAAAATATCGGCCTTGTGTGAGGGCCGAGACAGAACACGTTCTAAATCGCAAAAAGAGTGCTTGTTTTGTTACTATTTATAACCAACAGGAAAACCAACAGCAGAAGAGCCCTGAAATTTGGTATAAGTAGTGGTGTTGAAAAAACAACTGGCATTTATTTAAGGTACTTTTCATAATGTATGTCGTATTGATCACGGTTATGAGTCGTAACTGCCAGATGATCGGACCGGAAGCACTCATTATGTTCGGAGCTCTGGCCAAGGAATCCTTAGCTTTGAATTGTTACCATTTGTGTCTTAAGTTATTTTTTACTTTCTGTTCCTATTTATTGAATATACAAATGTACAACCGACTTTCAGAAAGAGGGCTGCGGTCATATCAAGGCTGCCTGGGGAAAATACAGATGTAGGGATTGATGGTCTAGTTAAATTTCGAAGCACGGTTAGTTGATAAACACTTTCGTGCGTCTCAAACTCTAATTTGGGCTTGCGAAAGAACTACCCGGAGCTCCACTGCAGCTGACATCCTCGATCTGTGATATTAAAGCAATAGGGGTCATAATTCTCAAGACCTAATAACGAAAGCTCTATGTTAAAACTTCTTAGTAAAAGCCATAACTGTTGACTTCATGTTGCTATCTTGGATAAGGAATTGTCAAAGATTGGAGGTGGTCGGTTGAGTAAAAGTGATTTAGGGAAATCCAAGTTTCCAGGGTTTTTCTTCATAAGGGTTCGCTTTTCACTTGGATTTGATCAAATGAGCGTAGAGCCACCCACCAATCAATTTGAATAGAAGAATGAGATTGTGTTTGCTTCTGCATCTGTCAGAAACGTGAGAACCTCAATGAATTATAAAAGCAGGCTGATATTCAACTCGAAACAATGAAACTACCACAGGTTTCCTGTAGGCACTACGTACCCTAAAACCTTTTGCGTTTGCACTGTTATCAATTTCCTACTTTTATTTGCATAGTAGTCGTGTGATTGAAGGACGTATAAATTCGTGTTTTACTGTTTCGATCCAACTGGAACTCATTTTCATTGCGGGAGGTTCAAATACTCATCGTTTTACTTCAGCAACAGTCAAGTCATCAAACAAATATGCATTTATTTCTTTGTAATTGGCAAAGGTAGCGTATTAAACCCATTTTACTTCATTAGGTCGTATATACACCCTGGATAGCCCTCAAGACTGAACTTTCCACGGTTAATGTCAAACATACAGTGTTTGCTAAGAATCCTCTCATTTTGATCATTTACCAGAGATCAATATACTTCACTCAAAGAGAATGACTCTCAGACAAGGAAAAACAAAATAATTTGTTTTAATGAAGGGTGTGCATGTGTGAGCTGATTTGATATTGCAAGTTCATACACAGAAAACAAGTCGGTCACATGCATGATGATTACTGTCGGATGCTGCATTTCGTTGGCCTCATCATAGATATCAGCTGGGTTGCCGAAGATATATGACAGTTGCTTACACAACATATATCACACACGAGTTAAAAGCGAGAGATACATTGTCACACAAAAATCAAAAGCTACCGTTCACATCATCCTGCTTGTTCTAACAAGACTTGAAAACTTTAGTGCTTTGGTGTATTGATCTCATTCGTTTTATTTTAGGACCTAAAATAATAAATAATTTAATATGCACAGCTTACATCTTTTACATTTTTAAACGAACTAAAAAGATTCTTTCTTAGGAATTGTAAATACAAATGGATTGAGGTTAGTTCAAATAGACTATTGACATGAGTGAGATCAAGATGTCTAGAATCGTTAAAGCCTTATATCGAAAATTCCCCAAAATGTTTTGTGAAGATGTTGAAGCTTTGTAGGTTATAGCATTCATGCGAATAAGAAAAACAGAACGAATGTTTGTCAAGCTCCAACATAATGTGAGGTTATTATCAATTGGGTCAAGGAAGATCACAGAGATCAGATCAGATCACAGATAAGATGCACAGATAACTTACGAACCAGTATTCGCATAATTCAAACGACTCTGTATCAGCTTATGTACCGGAGAAAATAATCGTCCTACTTAGTAGAACGTGCTCTTGTCTTAGTTCATGCGATTCCCGAGACACTTGGGTCTGGGAATCAATAAATGACATTAATTTCGACACAACGAGACCAGGGTAAAATGCTTTCTATTGTTACTCCTATCTGTTTAGCTGTCTTCTGATTATACGTACCAAATAAATAACTGAGGGTTAAGCATTTATTAGTTTTGACAACTAACGGCTCGATCATAAACTACATACAGAATGCGAGCTGAATAATAAAAAAGAGCAAATACTGTGTAATAGTACTGGCGGCTCCGTTTAGTATAATTCTAGCTTGTAGTATCACTGTAAATGCAATACCGCGAGTCTGAAAGAAAAATGTTGACATAGAAGCCGGTGACGGTTACCAGGATGAGCATGCACTAGGTCTACAGTGAGATCAGTGCCAATAACTAGCACGTCATCTTACCTGCTCTCTGTTTGTAATCTATTGCTTTTTCTTTATATTCACGATGAAGTCATGTGACTCAATGCCATGATTTGATTTTAGGATTACAATTTACGTTTCATAACAACTGCTCTTCACCACGGTGCCGAAACTGGAACTTATATGTTCAGGGTAAAAAGAGTATACATGAAATCGCGATTCACTAGTACAGTGATAAGATCTGCGATGATAAAATACTCTTACATTAGAGAAGTTAAAGTTTTACTAGGCTCAAGCTAATCGAAGACACGCTTTGTTTTAGAGACCGGCAAATCTGAACAAACTGTTCTACCTCTCGATCATATTGAAAGGATTGATAGCTGTGAACTGGAACACATTTTGGTCCCTCTGAATGCATGCTTTAAAGCAGGTTTAACTTCTACTATGTATTCTTACACGTGAAGTAGAGCCTACAGGAGCGAATGGTTCATTTAGTTCAGTTCAGTTCAGTTTTTACAACCATTAGCGATGCGTATCAGTGCATCAGTTTTGGTTGCTATCTTTAGGCTGCGCATGTGGACAAAAGAACAGCAGGTTTGAATGTTGAAAGCATAGTAAAATAGGAAATAGAGAATTCATGTAGACGAAGGTAGACACAGGAGCACCACTGTTTGTCATGGTAAACCATAACTCACTAAGCTTAGCAACCCGTAGCGATGATTTTTTGAGTGATGAAAAATTGTAGTTATATCTACCCTCGTTGACGCGGATCTTTTTCAATAGCTACCAGGAATTTGCATATATTCATTAGTGCGGGTGCTCCTTCCATCGTTTTCAGGAATTTCCATTGTCTGTTACATAGACTGTTGTTACAACAAATGAGAATCATGCTTCACTGTAAAAAATATTCATGTAACATTCTACATAATTGCCTAACACAGCAGTCGCTATTACAAAAATCCCAAGTACAATACGATCAAACATTCTGCTTTTCCTGTGCGGTATCCACATAAGATTTGTTCCCATTGGTGTATAATCCCAGCGCAGGTCAGTTGATTTCAGTTCAAACATGGAAGGTAAAATTATTCAGCATCCGCATCACTCTGGTCCTGTTCAAAATGAGTGTCAAGCACTGATAACTTATCTTTCGAGTTGCCTTTTGTTGACAAGCCACCTTCCGTATACTAAAAGCATTAGGCAAACCCAGATTTACCATTTGAAGGTGGAAAAAGTGATAAAGAAGGTACTTCACTTTTACCTTAATTGCGATCGACCTAATGTGGCGAGAACGACCACAACGAACGACTCATATTCACATCATTCTTTATATAGACCTGTACTTTTCCAATTCAGGAGGTGAACCGAGATGAGTTTCGAGGATTGGTGGTCCGAATGAGTGAAAACAGTTGACGATTTTTTAAATTAATGGATATCATCGAACTGGGCGCATCGAGTGCCAGATTAATGAGTCGATTGGTCTTGGAATGAGTTCACATTGCAATGGGTGATGGGGCAAGGTTTCAGCTACGAATGACAAATAGAAGCGCGATGGTCTTGATTTCATTGGGATGGGGGTACAGATGAGAATAAAATGTACTAACTTTGCGAGATGACGAGGGTTTTGAGACGGTATGGTGACCTTTTGCTGAGATCGATTGGACGGGTGAGAAACCAAGGAATCATGACCAGTTCCTTGTACAGAAGAATGTTGAATGTTCGGAAGGGCAGCTCCTCCGTAACAAATTTAAACGCACAGTAGGAAAACGCGTGCATTATACGCTTGGGTTTACAACGCCGTCTAGTGGTTTATGTTCGTGGCAGTGCAAGGAAAATTTCCACGAATGAGCCGTATTGGAAGGCCCATATCAGCTCCATCTATCTGTTTATGTCCTTATACCATAGTTATGTTGTTGACATATCTGTCATTTCGAGAGAAAAATTACAAGCAGAGTCTCTTTGGATGCTTGAGTAATCTTCACTCAAACAAAACAGTGCCATATGCTGATGAAACGAAAAATGGTATTACCTATCTAAACATGTAAACTCCACGTGGAATGATTGAATCAATCAGAGGATCTGTATGCCCAAGGGACACAAGATCTAAACAAAGACTTCAATTTACTCACCCCACTATTATAAGATATAAGTTTTGTGAAGTACGAACGCTTATCTGCAGAGTGCGGCAGATGTGCATAGAAGATAACCTAGACAACGAATGTGAATGGGTTAGAAGAATTTTACACTCAAATGGGTATCCAAAAGGTTTTATTTAAAAGCATCCACAACGCAACTTTACTCAGAAGCGACACCAAGTGAAGATAAAATGAAATTGATTCTGGGAATTCCCTTTATGGGTAGGGATATCAGCGACTAAAGTCGGTCGTTAGGCGAAAATAATATACTATTCAGCAAATCTTTTTTTCACAACCGTAAGCGTCTAACACCGTCGGTGAAAGAACCGAGTAACCGAAAGCATCCCGTTCTGGCTTCGGAATACAGTGATTTCAAAAGTTGGAAATAAGACGTCTCCGCTGAGGTCCAGGTAACTCCGTTCACCCTTCACACGACAACTGGTGGAGGCACTATGTTAGTCTGAGATGTGCATTCAAAAGCCTTTGCACTAGCCATTCAAGTTGGCTATCAGAAATTACGTAAACGGCGTAAGTGGTTTTATCGATTTAGTGTTACATTCGGTAACAAATGTGTTTGGTGAGTGACGCTGGAGGCATTCTGTCTCGGTCTAAAATTGCATTTTCTGACGATATGCTAAGGTTTACCGAAACCGCAGTATGCGCGCGTACAGATAAAACCAAAAGGTTCAGGACGCTTTGTGTGAACCTCTTTTTTGACTTCTCTTATCAAATAATGGATAGGCAATTAAAACTTCTGCTGCAGTAGAGAGTAATCTGTATTTTACGAGTTGTCTACCGGAAAACCTTGTACACACTACTTCAAATGACATCCCTTCGTCTTGTTCCGCTCTAGTGATACGTTAGATCGCCCAGTCAAGGAACGTTGTTCCACGATAGTCTTTTACTTTATGAGTCTTTATAGCCGATTGCACAATTAGACCACAGTTCTCCAACATACCTCTTAGTGTTCGTCCTGAATCGAGAAGGGGTTATTCATAATTATTGTATTTTGCGCGCATAAACCGATTTTACCATAGTCATTGAAATAATCGTCGTCGTGGCCTTTCTTTCTACACAAAACGATCACAAATAGCAAAGGGATGGTAATATATTCAGAATGAATAAGCTTTATGAGAGTCAGATAGTTTGGTTTCATTTAATTACACTTTTGAAAAAGCAAATCATGCATCTAGAATCCTTTTAGTGAGATGAGTTTCCCACTTGGCAACCATCATTGTAAAACAAATCTAGGGCGTTGGTAAAAGTGTCACAACAAATGAACCCTCAAATGTATATTGATGCATATCCTGAGGATGGGTGGAAATGCAAATTTATCCAGTGGTATTAACAAATCATGCCAAGTACTTGTCACCGACGATTTGCACGTAAAAGGTTTATTTACCACACCAAGACTATTATGGATTTGCAAAGTATGCCTCCTCAAACCAGCCGAAATACCGATTAGATGCTGAATTTTGTCCGTTGAATAGGTCAAATGTGTAAAGAACCAATTATCGATTCAATTTAGTTTGATTAGAGGGGACGTTTTTAATGGCTCTTGTCGTATGCAACTTGATAACTGCCGCTCACTCTATCAATGGAGCTCACCCTTTGAGCCTAAGCGGTCTATAGCATTGCAACACCAAACATCCTCACTCACATGACTAGCGGTTTTTTATTCCAAGGTCACGTGATACACACGAAATTTCCCGGTGTTGCATGACACAGCTAATTCAGTCATGTCATTTCAGAATAGACTTGGTATCACATCAGATGATGACAGACCCTAAAACCCTAAACTACAAACAATAGGTGAGAATGCAAAATGCAATTTTGATTACAAGCGAAGATCTTGGCTTGCTCGATCCATCTGAGTCACAAACCTTTTGTTTATCTTTAGAGTTGAGCTCTTTAGTTAAAGTTCTACTTTTTGGGCAGATTTTGTCCAAATACAACGTATACAAAGTGAGAAAATGTGTGGGGAAACAGTTAGATTCCTTCTGTTTTTGCCACCAGCATATCTACCATTTGCGGTCACGAAAAATATCCTTTTGTCACAATTTTTTATCACATTTGTTGATTAGGCTCTTGCGGGACGACTGGCAAGTCAAGTCAAATACAATTCACTGAGCGGTAAATGTTATTTCACTGAAAGCTACTTGATTTCCCTGAACCTCCCTAACAGGTTGAGTGGCTGATGAGCCCTTGTTATTTCCTTAATCAGAGGAATCTGAAAGTGACAAAGACAGATCTGTTTTCTTTTCGGTACTTCCAAACAGGCCGATACAGTACACAATTGAACATGTAGACACAACATAACGTGATAATCCCCAGTGTAAGTACTAGTTCAGTTATTGTGATGATTGATGTTCAGGACTGTGTCCGGATTGACAAGCCAAGGATGAGTCGAACTGGTGTGTCTATTTCACGATCTAACTGGCCTTAGGCCAGGGCAGCAGTAGGGTCTTGACAAATTGCTGTTGAGAATACTGTATTGGTTGTTTTAGCCTGATAGTGGTCGTTTCAGTTGTGCACAGCAATTATTACTACCCTTTTTGGTTCATACAGATACAAGATTTTGCCGTTTGGTTTATCCATTTCTCCTGCCATATTTCAGCAAGTTATGAATGACATTACTAGTGATATATCTGGTGTTGAAGTATATCAAGATGACATTATTGTTCATGCTCCTGACAAGTCCACTCATGAAGCACGATTGCTTGAACTCTTTCGTAGATTTTCTGATAAGAATGTTTCCGTTAATCCTATCAATTGTTTATTTTCGGTCTCTCATTTTGAATTTCTTGGATACTTAGTTGATGGTAAAAGTTAAAAACCTGACCCGAACCATCTTCTTTCTCTAACAAAAGCCAAATCCCGTCGAACATACGCGAACTCAGATCTTTGATTGGAGCCCTACAGTATTACTCTGGCTTTACCCCTAATATCAGTCAGAAAGCTTTACCCCTATCTCTTCTCTCTTTTTTTGACAAATTTGTTAGGACTGATGTTCATGAACATTGCTTATGTGAATTTCTAAATTGCTTTCAAACCCGAAATTCAATCCACTGTTATAATAAACAATTGGCGGGGCCATCGAAATTGGCCGCGTGGTCCGTTACATTGTCGGACTCGGAACTATACAATCACTCTCCACCGGAATTATCTGGGATACGCGTCCTTCGTTGCCATAGAAACGATGTGTGAATATGGTCATCTTAAATTCTGTGAAATACTCTGCCGTTTTCATGAAGCAACTTCGAACTTATGGCCACCTTCTTTTGGCAAATCGGTTTGTAACAGGGGGAGAAGAATTTACGCAAATCTCAAAACATTTCCCAGAAAACACAGAGCTGGATGACAGGTCGCACTAAGCAAACGATCAGTTTCAGACCTCTGCATTCCAGCAGTCATCAGTGGAAATGTGCGCTCCCTGCTTGGCAACATGGCAGAAGTAATAGATCTGACAAGGAGACGTGAATATTCGAAGGTTGGCGTCGTAATGCTCCAGGAAACCTGGCTCCACAACGAAATTGATGATAACGTAGTCAAAATTGACAATTTCTTCATCTGCCGAGTTCACCGACCCGTTCCAGTTCACAAACGAGGCGGTGGAGTTATCACATACATAAATAAAAATTGGTGCAAATCAGGCAAACGAGTCTTTATGTATTCTACCACTTATCAGTACTTCACTGTATAATTGCAAACCTAAACACCTCAGTAACTACCGAAACATTATGTTTGGTAACATTTAAATTTCTCCTCCTTGTTCCACTGGTCATTTTAACGAGTTCACAGATATTTTCTACACCGCTTTACTAAATTACGTAGACTCCTTCCTTTGCATCGTGTGTGGTGACTTCAATAGTTTCGATGTCACGTTTTTGACAACCCTTGGACTATGAAACGTTGTTAACTTTCCGACCAGACTCCAGGCTTGTCTTGATTTGTGTTTCATTATCGACCTGTCGTTCTCCTATTGACACCTCTGATCATGCAACACGGAAATTATCTCCCACGATCTACAGTAGATCCGAAAATCTTGCTGGACTAAAAGATATATTAGATCAGATAGATTTCACTTTATTTGTACACAATGCCCGCTCTATATTTTGTAATACCCTGACTTTAAACATACAGTCAGACCGTTTTTCGTCCCTCATACTTAAATGATTGCGTCGGAAGAAAGAACAAGCTTTCAAGGCGAAAAAGTATTCTTTGATGA
>UZAN01044086.1:14331-29018 GCA_900618425.1 Echinostoma caproni
AGACCATGAAGCACATCTTAGGGAGGTTTGCCTGGGGCCAGCGCTGCGAGAATGATGACAGACTAGTCAGCTTCGCCGAATATAATCGATTGTATATTACCAACATGCTGTTTCAACATCCAAAACAGCATTTTCTATCGTGGTACTCCAACGACTGACGAACAACACACCAAATAGATTACCTTCTCATCCGTTCACGATGGGTTTCTTCAACTGAAGACTGTCGATCCTATCGCGGGGCTGACTGCGGGAACACAAGCGGATCTGATCACGTACTAGTTCGCGCGAAAGCTGGACTCTATCTAACTACTCGTAGGAAGACCGTCCCCTCAAAATGCCTCAATGTGCTTCCACTGGAGAACAGCGAGAAATGCCAGACACTGATGGGCATGATAACTACACAGATGTAAAACGCTCCTCTCGGTACGCAAGAAAACACAGGGAGTTCGGTTGAAACTCAGTAGACCAGGACGAAGTCCTCGGTACAACAAGCTGCTCTACACGAACTAGGCACTGAGTCACGTCGTCTGAAGGACTGGATATCCGATCGCTTCATCCAATTGGCTAACGCGGCCAGAGAGACACGTCTAGCTCAATCCTCTGCTTATCGCGATCTCAGACGACAAGCAACAAGATCAACCAAAAAAGATAGATACAACTACTAGAATAAAATGGCTACAAAAATGGGGACAGCAAACAAACTGGGCAACACAACAACCTTCTTCTGACTAATTCGATCAGCATCGGGAAAGCAACAGGTTACCTAATCTGTGTTGCGCAGCGCCTCCGACGAGCTTATTTCTGATTCGAAAGAAAAATATTTATAGGTTGGTGGAACACTTTAGTCTTCTTCTCAATCACCCTCAAATCCAACTTCTGTATGCGTCTCCCTCATCATCTTCTCTATACGAAGCTAACTGCGCGCCGTCATGAGTAAAAGAAGTTTCAGATATCATCCGCCATCTCAAGTCACAAAAATCTCCTGGTGAAGACGGAATACCTGAAGTCTAAGTAAAGCGTTCTTCAGCCATTTTAACCCTCTTCATAGCTTACTTTGTGCAGTCTGGGAAACTGAAAGTTGTCCAGCTGACTAGACCACACAGATCAGTGTGCGAGAACTACAGAGGCATCAGTTTACTTGACGTGGCAGCCAAGGTTTTTGCACAACTTTTGCTGAGCCGCTTTGCTGCAGCAAGACAGGCACGCACTCGTCCTAACCAGAAGGGATTCAGCCCCAATGTGGGCTGTGTTGATCAGATATTCACTTTACGTCGACTCTTGGAACATCGCCACGAGTTTCAACAACCCAGAGCAATCTGCTTCATTGATTGTCATGCGGCATTCGACTCAGTGGATCGCGAACCCCTATGGAACATACTTCTGACCAATGGTTTCCCAGTTACGTTTTTCAACTTAATGAGATCCTACTACTCTAACACTAGCGTCCAATTCCGCATCTACAAAGAGGAGTCATCCGCGTTCTAGTTGGGATCTGGGGTGCGACAGGAGTGCCTACTGTCCGTTGATTGGATAATGGGTAGTTCGATGGAAGAATACCGGAGAGTTAAGACCTGTTTGAACCTATGGCTCACCGACTTAGAATTTGCGGATGATATTGTCGTCTTTGGCGAGGACATGTCTAAACTCCAAGTAATCGTTGACCGCATCAGTCGACAGGCCTCAGAGATCGGCCTATAGGTGAACACATCAAAAACCAAAACCTTTGCGACGGTTCCGATTCATCCTTTAAATGCCTTACTACTAAACGGCAAGCCGATCGAATCCGTCGAAAGCTTCAAATACTTGGGTTTAACTATACTCCCTAACGGCCAAGCTAAAGACGAGGTGCAAGTGAGCGTCGATGCTGCAAAGCTGAAGAACTCACTTTGGCGTAAAAATGAAATCAGCCTCAAGACAAAAATCCGAGTTTTCTCCGCAGCAATCCGTCTTGTCTTGTTATACGGCTGTGAAACCTGGCCAGTTAGAGTTAACCGCTTTCATCAATTGGAAATCTTGGATCACTGGTGCTTAACGATAATTCTGGGAGCACAATGGAGGGATGAGCTCTCGAACAAAGCGGTGATAAATCGGTGTTTTAGTCTTGTATGGCTGCTAATATGGATGCTAATACACCGGCGGCGACTACAATGGTTTGGTCACTTTCCTTCTAAGTCTGATAATAACATGACCAAAGCTGTCTTGGCGCCGCTGCCCTGCCCGAACTGGCGTTGTCAATACGGTGGGCAGCTGAAAACCTGGCTCGACACGGTACGAAAGGATACTGAAAACCATGGTCTCCGCTCCGTTTGCCAATGGAAGTCAAGCTGTATCACAATCTGCGCTGATCTTGCCGCAGATAACTGAGCGTGGGCAGCGGCAATTAGGAATATCCATGAAGCAGACTTATCCTCCTCCAGGAGCCAGCCGTCGTCAAGGAAGTAAGCATGTTCATATGTAATGCCGATGGGTATTGCCGTGGATGATGCAAATGTTTGATGATCATGAGGCAACTTTGTCAGATGAGAACTTTCGACAAATGATATTTTAGCAAAAATGTGGATGTAAAAACGTCTTTTTCTTAGAGACATTTAGGCAGGGAATGGTAAATTATATTTATGTTAATTGTCAAGTTGTACAGTTAGTATAGGTTCAAATCTATCAGTTGTATAGGTCATGCATCGTTTGAACTTAATCAGACTGGATTCAACATATGCTCATTTTTTTTGGTTGAGGTTTACAGGATTTTGCCATGCCTTTCTAACGTGTTTATGTTTATGTGTTTTTACATGTCAGACTTACGATCAGAAAAATATTAAATTTTTGCAGTAAAATTTCTTCACAGCAACTCTCAGTTGATGTGGGCAACTGATAAGTCCTTTCCGCCGCTAGTATAAATATGAACACTCACATCGGGGCAACACAAGGGCTCCATAGTTTAACTCACTTCAGTGTTGGCTTGCTTGCGCTTGAAATTCGATGCGCCTCGTGTCCCCGTGTCTTTCTGAATGAAAGCAGTGGCCAGTAGCAGCATATCTTGTTCCAATTGTCTAAACAAAATACAGTGCGGGAGTGCAGGGAATAATAATCAAGTATACTCATCAATGCATGAAAATAAAGAGAAAGGTGCGTGGAACGAAAGGAAAGGTTGTAACCAAGGATTTTGATTCGGTCTTCACATAACTAGGTGGATTGAACTCCGTAGGCTGTAACCGGGCTAGCTTTTGTCCAGAAAGAGGTAGAATAGACAGTCGGTTGTATTTTACTTGTAAAATGCTAACCGTGATTACTCGACATCTAATAAATCGTTTTAATTTGGGATTTCCCGAGCCAAATATGAAGTTACTCAATATCGATTCCCAATATTCCTTTTGAAGCAAGAGGCTCGTTGAAGAGACGGAATAAGATTATAACACTTTCTGGAGCACTAATCGAATTGGCACAAATGTGGTGCGTTGGAAAACGATTTGCTGTGGACATAGGAAAGCTCTTCAGGGCTCGGTGATTATTAGTAATCCGACCACCAGTTGAATGGTCCCCTGTTTTAAAGGTTATTCATTTTATTATGTAGGATATTGATCATGCAGTAAGAAAACATCTCAGATGGATACTGAAAAATTGTACATCGATTTTGTGCAATTTTAATTTGTCTCTCACAAACGGGTTTTAGTTATAATAACAAAACCTGCAATTCACATTAAATTTTCTTATAAATGTGTTTCCATGGACATTGCGAATCATATAATGGAGCATAAATTCTGTTTAAAAATTTACTTCCTGCACCTAAGAAATCAATATCCTTTACCACGTTTTCGTCGTGCATAGAGCGAACGAAGAGCAAACGGAAAACCTGAGAAGCACTGTACGGCCGTCTCAACCTGGTTGGGTCTGATCAACGGTGCGAATTCATCTACCCAACTACGGACCCAACCCGGGACCTCACCAGCAGAACGCAAGCGCACTATCCACTCAGCCACCGGGTAGCTGATTAGACTTTTCTTCATTTTACATTTACAAGATACAGCACCACCCAATGTTTGGGAGCTTGTTGCGGGCATCGCTCCTGGCTCATCTGAGTACTAGCCTCCTGGTCTCTGACTCGGTTAGAAGCATTCATAACCTGACTTTATCTATGCAACTGAATCAAATCCTCCATTACTTACATGCGAAATTAATATCCGTTTGGACCACATTCAGTTCCATTCAGGTTTTTCAATCATGTACCCTGCACTTTAGTGTGCTCGTTTTGTTTATCGGCTCATGAATGCCCTCTTGGATAAAAGTGCAGAAGGAAGAATGGAATATTGCAAGCGGAGTCAGAGGGAAGATAGAGATTTTACGTGGACTAAGGTTGCAAGGATAATGATTAGATGTATGAGTTCAGGTTACGGGCTGATTTGCCAACAAACTGACAGAGCTAGATTGATAATTCGCAATAAAATCAGTTACTTGTGAGTAACTTCCATGGAGGTCCTGACTTGGTGGGAGGCTTTCGATTGAAGTTAGCAGGTTGTCATCTCTGTATCCCTTCGTTGCTGTCGGACCAAATGAATTGACTATAATTTAAAACGACACCTAAACAAACATAAACTAGCAATTTGGTTCACCCTTTCCATGCGATGGGTCCGGAGTTCAAATCTCGTACGGGACGGTGAATATGCACTTCTGATGAGCTTTAATAGGAGTGAAACTTGAGTCTACTGCTTATTCGTGTATGGCTGAATCGATGAACTCAGAATAGTGTGTGAAGGTAAAGTCCGAAGAATATTCAGTTCAAATCAATAAATTCTCATAAATGAAGTGTATCTATTAGCCCAGCTTAGTCATCCGTCCGGTATCGATGTGGGTGACGCTGAATTTCAAGTTTTTGGACAGTTGCCGATTTATGACAAGACTCGAAGAAATTGACACAAATTCCCAAAATAACATCCACAATGGTAAAACAGTATGTATGCCAGTAGAACATGATGGAATTTTCGAATCTTTTGAGGTTATGTCGAAGACGAAAGTGAAAGTTATTACTAGGCAAAAATGAAAATGTTTTCCCCCACTTGAGTAGCTTGTACCGAGTGAAAACTGTCCAACATCAAAGGTAAAACACTGCCATATTAATGATTTGATTCTAAAGCAACTTATTTTGTTGGATATTGGAAGATCTAAATGTCAAGTTCTCACCATTGAAAGCATTACGTTTTCATTGATTGTTTCACATCGAGAACAATATCAGTAATCGGCTCATAAACGTACTTAACCCCTAACAATCTAGTGGATTTTCAGCGGATCTGATCACATTTAAAGCCCAGTCTTGCATCAATATTAATTTGAGACTGATTACTATGAGTGGGTAAAGCAATAATGCGTTTTTCTTTCATTCTATGGCATGTGCCTACCCGAGTCAAATTACTGTTGATAATAGTAGCCACTGTTATCTGGTCATAAAAGAATAAATGGAACACAGCGCTTCAAACAAAAGATTTACTCTTCAGTACAAACTTACCGAAAGTCATCTAGTGCACTGTCGTAGACGATCCAAAATCCAACCTGATCCCGCACATGTACTCGACCCTCTTCATGAAAATAATAATCATCGTGATTGTCTACTTCGGAAAATTGTATGAATTCCGTTTCACGAATTCTTTAATGATGGGTAAGGAGAAACAATGCAACAAGGGGTGAGTGGGAATCTTGTCACATCATTCCAATTCACAAGTGTTGAGCTTTGTGATTTCATCTCCTTTGAGAGTATACAAGTTGGCAGAGACATAATATCGTCAGAGCTAACTAAACAAGTTCTCAAATCTCAAAACAGGTTTATCGTTTCGAGCTGAGCGCCAAACGTATGCACAGAATAGTGGTTGTTTATTTCGATCAGAGATTGTGTGAACGATTTTCTACTCGTGGGTTCGAATCCCATTGAGGCTACTGAACTTTTCACATTCCCAATATAAGGGACATTTTCACGCTGGGTCGAAAGGTCATTTGGGATGGGAAGACGGATGGAGTAGGATAAGCCCTATGTTTCTGTGTTCGGATGAGAATGAATTTGATTGGAGTGCTGTTGTTGGTGATGATGTTGATGATCATTTTGGGGCCAGGTTAACCGGAGAGTTTGAACCAGTTGCTTTTAAGCATAGTTGTGGGGCACAGAGGCGAAGGTCTATCGCCTCAGCGGTTGCTAGGGTGTGTAAGCGTACTGTCTTAGACGTGTCGAGGGACACACGATAGATTACGCTGAAAGTGGATTCCGGTTTAATTTGATGGCCTGTATCCACTAGATGACCAAGAATGGCGCTTCCTATGCTTTCTCCTTCTCCTTCTTTTAACCAGATTAGGCAGTGTTCCTTCATCTGTTAGGATAGATGCCTCGCCATGCGGCCAATGCAAGCTGCATAGCAAACGCACCGGGAAGAGTTCAGGCACCATTAGGAATCTTTCGAAAGCAACCGTTTGCCCTCGGACTTGTGTTCTGAGATCTCTTTTTTATTAACCCGCATTCTCTACCCAGTGTTATGGTCAACATTTTCACACTGATAAACCTGTAATTTGTCGCTCTGTTCTTATCCCTATTTATTTGTGTTTAGATGAAAACAAGTGTATACAGGCTTTAAAATGTAATCACGCAGATCATGAGTTTCCATACAGTTTGCATTTCAAAACAGTTCGCCCACACGATGCAATCAGTTCCACGTAGCAACAAGTTACATGTGTCAGCCACCAGGGGATGAGTTTCATTGACCTAAACATGTGTCATCTCGTTGAAATATGATAAGACATATTAATAATAAACGCGTAAAATAATTCCAATAAAAACCTCAAAAGCCTATGAATAGTTCTTCTGAAACAAGTTTTATCCGCGAAATAGGAGCAAGTCACTTCTCTGTTGACGCAGCATTTTTCACATCCTTCACACAGTGTTCGAACTTATCCTTTCACTTCTATCATATGCTTAGTCACAGCTGAGTAACACGTCTCCAGGTCGCGGATAGGAGAACGGCCGCCTTGGTGGTTAACTGTTAATAGATGGGGCTACCTCACTGAATAATCAGTCGGTGACAATCAGCGGCGATGCTACAGGACGTGGTGGGGTTTCTGGCTGACAACTGCTATCCCTTTTAAATGCCATAAGTGTCTGCTAACAGCATCGTGACGTATGCGAATGTGGCCCGCCAACAAAACCGGCCATTGCTACTTGTCTACACTTACGAGTAGGACAAACGCTGAGGAATGCTACCGATCCTCACACCTTGCGGACACGTTGGCATCCTGGACTGGCGCTGAGCCATCCGAAAGGCGTATGAACCGTTCTAACGATCACCGGTTACCACAATTTCTACCAGATTACCCGGCAGGTCGCACTTGATTGTGCAAGGGTAAGAATTACACCATCGAACAAATCCGAGCGATGCTGGGGACGTCACTTAGTACCTCATTCCCGAGTTTCATCGATTTCAGGCTACGGTGTTTCCGGCAAGCGACACATCCTACGCTCACCCAGTGGCTGGAGTGACAAATGAGCAAGCTGGGAACCTCAACCATCTACGCACCAGATACAGTATCGATATAGCCTGCTGGAATGTTAAGACATTGCAAGACACAGGAATCCAGTGTATCACAATGCGATCACTGCACGACGACAAGGTAGACATCTGTTGTCTGTCGGAATTCCAACCACCTAACTGTGGTACAAAACTAATCAACGTACCACAACGTAACCTACAGGTTAAACCACAACAGTCCAATTGGCAACTCCGGTTTGCGCGGAGTAGCAATCGCCGTGAGTGGCCACGAAAGGAGTGCCATGATCACCTGGGAAACAATCTCTCCCAGGATTGCCATAGCGCCCTTCAGATGTAAGCAGTTTAACCTAAACCCATCAAAGACGACTTCTACAACCAAGTTCAAGAGGCCCTGAACCGAAGTCCGATACGTGACATTCTCGTTATCGCAGGAGACTGGAATGCAAGCACTCGTCCATCAGATGAACATGCTCAGCATGTTCTGGGAAAGTTCGGTCTTGGTCAAGGTTGTGAAAATGGCAAACGCGTAGTCACATTTGCAGAACTTAACCGACTGGTCGCGGCCAACACTCGTGTTTAGCACCCCAGAAAACACCCTCCTTACGTGGTATTCAGATGATGGTCGAACGGCACACCAGGTTGATTATATTTTGGTACATGCTCGCTGGGCCTCTTTCGTGGAAGACTGCTGTTCCTATCGCGGCGCAGAAACTGGAAGCAAGAACGGAACGGACCATACCCTTGTACCAGCCCGCTTCAAGATGCACCTGCTTGCTCGCCGGAAAACTCGTCTCCCAGGCAAACTCAACGTGGCGCTCTTGGAATGACCTGCTGGACGCAACCGCTTCCAACATAGCCGCAACTTTCTGCTATGACCCACCTGTCAACGCACAGTGGTCTACGTCGAAAACGTCCATCAGTGAAGTGGCGCTGGAGTAGTTAGGTGAGATTCTTAGCCATAAGTGAGACGTGATCTCCAAGCGTACACTGCAATTGTCCGCAAAGGCAAGAGATGCGCGGCTGATGAATTCTCCTGAATTTCGTATTCTCGATCGTCCTGCCACGCGCTTTATTAAGAGGGACCGTAAACAATAATATAAGGCGATTGCAGACAACATGGAGGCTGCAACCGTTGCAGAGAACTTTGAAAAGCTATTCAGTCTAACATCGGAACCACTGTTGCCAAGCACCACAGACCAACGTATTCAGAGAGCTGAACAAACAAATGCAAAGGTAGGTTGAACACTTCGAAGGGCTACTCAATGGACCATCAAGCCTATCTGGCTCTCTAAATGTGTTAAGCAGTTCGGAGACTTACGATATCTAGTGTGACCCACCTCTTAAGACAAAAATCATTAATTCACTCAGTTCTCTGAAAAACAAGAAGGTCCCTGGAGAAGACGGGATACCGCCAGAGTTATTCAAAGCCTGTTTACCAACTCTGAGCGATCCGCTGCACTCGCTTTTTGGCAGAATTTGAGAAAGAGAAGTTTTTCCAAAAGAATGAAAAGCTTCAATTTTAGTCCCGGTTCCAAAGAAGGCGACAGATCTAGATGCGAAAATTATAGGGGNNNNGCTGTGTTAAACAAATCCTCACCCTTCGCAAGATCCTGGAACACCGCTACAAGATCCAACAGCCTACCGCTGAATGTTTCATTGACTTCCGCGCTGCGTTTGACTCTGTCGATAGAGAATGCTTGTGTGAATCTTGCGGTCCGACGGGATGCTTGCGAAGTTCATCAGACTTTCAAAGTCATACTACTCAGGAACCGGGGCACGCGTCTGTACCTAGGGAGAAGAATCAGCTGAGTTTACCGTAAGCTCTGGAGTCAGGCAAGGTTGTCCCCTATCGCCGGTGTTATTCAATTACACGGTAGATTGGATAATGCGACAAGCATTCATCGATTACCCCGGAGTGCAGCTTGGCCTAAGTACATGGATTGCCGACCTCGAGTTTGCGCATGATTTCGTTGCACTTGGAGACACCATGGGCAACCTCCAGCTTGTTATCAATCGTATAAACCAGTTTGCCATTGAGCTAGAGATCAACAGGTCGAAGACAAAGGTGGTTTCGACCGAAACTTCTGCCATGACGCAACCCCTCTCGATTTACGGGGAGCTCGTCGAATCAACCGAAATTTTCAAGTATCTTGGCTCTACGATAAGACTAAACGGCCAGGCTAAGGATGAAATCCAACTCCGTGTAGATAGAGCTAGAAGAGCCTTCCTACAACTCCTAAAACCGTTGTGGAATCCATGCGAAATAAACCTAAACAGTAAGCGTCGGGTTTATCAGGCTTTCATGCGCCCCATACTCAACTATGGCTGTGAAACCTGACAGCCAAGAGTAAACGATACAAGAGAACTCGAAGTTTTTGATCATTAGTACTTACGCCGCATCTTGAGAGTAAATCGGAGAGATCCAATGATGAGGTTAAACGGCGCTGCTTGAACATTGACAAAGTCTCAAAAATGTTACAACGCCGGTGGTTTGGCCATGTACTCCGAAGGCCCAACACTCAGCTCCCGCGACAGGCTGTGGTCCGCGCACCGTGCCGTGGATTGAGTTTCCGACTAGGTGGTCAACTGAAGACCTAGAGCATTACGATCAACGTGGATTTGGAATTACTGGGCCTCCAATCCCTAGATGGAATTCGTAACTGGAACCATAACTGGGTTTCTCACTACGTCAACCTTGCTACCGGTTGTCATGCATGGGCTACCATCATTAGAGACATCCAAAAGCCGACTTATCCTCCCGCAGAAGTTAGTCGATCAAAAGTAAAAGTAATATCTTTGACTTCCCTTCGTGAATGATTTGCCAAAGGCGACGAGTCATGCATGGATGCAATGCCAAAGGTTTGTAAATAAATACCATACAGATCACACTCAGTCTTCGTACATTTTACAAGATTATCACCCCGTTACACCTTGCCACACATAAATTCGTATCAATTTTGACCAACTGGCAGCACACCTCAAATGATTTTATTGAGTATTTACAGGTTACAGCGGAAGCGGTGGGAATACGTCTGCACAACCCCAATCTGTGTGTCTATAAACAATTTTTGCAGACGCTTAAGCTCACCTGGGCCACTACTCACACATCCCATATCCCGAGTGGTCCCACAGATAGAATGGCCTAACAATTATGTGATAATTCAGAATCCCAAGTCCGGTTGGAAGACAAAAGTAACTCTAAATAACAGGATGTTATTTTCCCTCTTCTAAAACAATTGGTCGATTCTTATTGTTTCAATATTGATGCATATATCAACAGCTTGATATCTATTGTGATGTAATTAGCACGCTTACGAATCACTAAAAACTAACTTGTTGAACACCCTGTGTTCCGTTTGAAATGTACTCTGTGGGACTGTTTAGACAATTAAAAAAGCCAAATACCCTCGTATTTCACTGGCTTATTAAGTGTTTTTAGTTCCGTACGAAACTAGTTCTGGCAGAGGCTTGGATTCAGTTCATTGGTGGATGTGTTACTAAGTCGGAATTTCCGAAGCAGTATTGGACATTGTTAGGAAGGAATCGCGTAAACCAAACTAGTGCGACCCTTCGCCGTCTCGCGCTCACTGAACGTTACACGTATAATCATCTTGTGGATTTATAACGGAGTTCGGTGACTTCCACAAGTGTTGGATAATCTTTCGCCGATTGAGAGAAACTCTTTCGAGGTTTATGTCCGGTCTATCATAGATAAGCACGTCAAACGCATCTAAATCACGCTCCGTCAGCGACTTAATCATGTAAAGCCTGTGAGTAGGTTTCCTGACAAACTTAAGCAGTACTTTCACAATCTATCATTCATAAATCTCGACAAATGTAGTTAGATGTATTGTCCCTAGGACAAAAGTTTTGTTTTCCTAATGGCAGATCTATGCAACTTGATTTAGAGATGGAATTTGAAAATCTATATCTAAAACTCTTTGACCTCGTTCCCTCGTCATCCTTTGAGTTTGAGACGCTGAAATCAACTGTAGTCCATGCATGGTATCAACATCATAGTAGGGGAGTAAAAACAAGTGAACTATTGACATCTGCAGAAAAACAGAGAAATCATGATATTCTAAACGGAAGGGATTATGTAGAAAAGATGGAAGCTATACTGAGTGACAGGTAGAAATTCACCAAAACAACAGAAAAGAATAAGACCGCTCAAATAGAGGTTGCGTTATCCAACATCCTTAGATGTTTAAAGCAAAATGGATTCATCGATGCGACCACTTTCGAACGAATCCGGCTAACTGGGAAAACGATTTCCAAACTGTACGGGTTACCGAAGGTGCACAAGAAAGGAATACCTTTGCGACCGATACTGGATATGTGAAATACACCGTACCACGCACGCACCTGGTTAAATTAATAGAGTCCGTTAGAATTGGATTAGTGAAACACAACATGCGGTACACATTCACCGTCGTGACTCAAACTTGATGGGTTGGACAATGTTTTCACTGGAGGTTAGCTCGCTCTTTCCCAGTGTTCCACTCAAGGAAACAATCGAATACCTGAGTAGTTGCATACAACGTAACAAAGTTGAGGTAGGCCTTCTTTTGGAAGACCTGAAACAACTGCTTTGTTTTTGTCCACAACGTCTAATTTAAGTTCAATGAACAGATTTATGGAATAAAATGGATGGTGTCGCTATGGGATCACCTCTAGGACCGTTGTTTGCCCATCTCTTCATGCGAAACACGAAAATGACCAACTAAAATCTTCCATTCAGGATTGTGTGCCATACACGCTATATGTGGATGGTAGTCTGTGCGTGATCAACACAACATCAGGAACTAATGATCTACTGAGCGAGTTCAATACTGCTCACCCGAATATAAGATTCACTTTAAAAATGGAAAACGACAAAAAACTGGCATTTATAACAAAAACCAACGATTCACGTAGTATGTTATCAGTGTCCAAATGTGATTTAGTACGTTCCTCAAATCAAATGAAATCCAACCGAATTGCATTCATTCTAATAGTAACACATATAACTGAATGAATCATTGGAACTTGTCATCAATTCACCCTTGACACGCAATGGGGTTAATAATAGTAAGGTTAATAGGTCCATATTACTGCAGATAAAAAACAAGATGGAAATGATTACTCTATTATGCTTCTCAGTTTTCGGTCACAACGTTTCTTTATCCTGTTTTACGAGAACAGTTCCATGAAACATACATATTCAACGAGTTTACTAATTGCGTAAATCCAGGGAGTGTACTGTACACTCGCTATTTCGTAACATCTCATGCGTTTAAGATAGTGTGCTTTATCTGAAACTGTGGGAAGAGGGGAAGGAGTGTCAGGCAGTACCCACTTAGAGCACACTTACTGCTCTTGCTCGGTAAACAATCCTCAGAATGAGCACAAAGTGCCACTGCATCGAATTTTCTGATCGAACCCTACTTAACCCAGGAAGAAACCCTTAACCAGTAGGATAAACACATTAAGCGACAGCTCACTTGTTCTGCTGTGTTCTTATTTGTTGGCGTTCGAAATGATTGCACCGGATAATGACAATTTAGTAGGATTTTCGAAATTTACATTCAAAATTTACTTCTTCCACAACAGCGTAGTATTAACACAGCGGTTATTGCAACCTGTTTCTGACTCAATTGAATAATGCGTTGATATCATTCATTCATATACTTACATCACGGACTGTTCGTACAAGCTCTCTGCTAGCCCAATTCATGTCACGTGAGCGGTGTGACCGTTCAGCTCACACAAATGTAAATATCTCTCAACGAGTCTCTATGGGTCACGTTGATTAGTGATCAATATATTTGACATGTACTGGTAATGGTAGCCACGCTGACGAAGCTACTTCAGAGTCCTAAGGTAGTACAGAATAAACAGAACAACGAACAGACTGCCGTACACTTAATTAATTGATGACAACTTCTGCATTACCGTCTTCTGCATGATTGTGAATATTTACTTAATATCTGAATTTGAATCCATTGTAAGTTTGTTCCGCAACTTAATAACTGTTGGTCAATAAAAAGTTATTTTTTATTTAGTTTGTCGGTTCTGTCAGTTTATCAAACGCCCCCTAAAAATGTTTCGCACTTAACCCCATACCACAGGTTAAAGTTATCTGATACTCTTCGTGATTAAATCATTCAACTCATTTTATTAAGATCCCCGTTTCTATTTGTAGGAGGGAGAACTTATTTCGGTTAGTTGACATTATTCCCGTTAGATCGCCCACGACGACCCGATTGGTACTTTGCTTATTATGCCATTAGCATGAACAAGAAAAAAGTCGGCTCGTGGGCCAATTTGCATAATCGTGGAGATATATTATCCTTGGTTTTCATGGTACCGAGCAGCACACAAACAAAAGATGACCAAAGCAGGGGGAACATGTTATTGCTTAATCTGATCAGAAATGAGTATAGTTAATTATCAAACGAGTAATTAGGATGTTTCCAACAAAATCGAAACATTCTAAAGCAACCCGAACCTTAAAGTTGGCCCCACCTTTTACTCTCAAAGTTGGTGTAGATCTTGCGCTCAAAACACGAAAAATCAATTTTCTTGTTCGTTGGTTGCTTAGCTGTTTTGTTCCATGTCACTCCGAGAATTCACGTAAATACCCTGTTATTCACCTCAACGAATTAAGGCATACTGACTACTTTATGTTCATCGTTTTTTACAAACTAGCGGCTGAATTCAGATCAGCGTTCCGCCATTCAACAAACTTCTAGCCACCATGAAAATCTCATTACCTCGACACTCCTCCTCAGAACTGCATTTCGTCTATCATTCATTTGGGGTATCAGTTCAGTTCAGTTTCAGCTTGTGCAACCACTAACCATGCACCTTCGAGCACTGGTTTTGATTGCTATCTTTCGAATCCCAGTTTGGAAGAAGCATTAGGAGAAAGGCAGAAATGTTGGGAATCGAAGAGAAAATGGAGAATTTCAGTGATCTAGGGTTGTAAGGAAATTGAGAATGTGCCTGAACGAAATTGTTTACAACATTCAGTCATATCATTCAGTATTTGTAACCACCAGTTACGTTCATCCCGAGACCCCAAGTTAGGGTGTCTGACGCAATCAATCTATGTGAGCAAGTCTCCTGTTTAGGGTTTGCGTGTCCTCGTGCCATGTATTATTTTGACCACCATTGGTATTTTTCCATCCA
>UZAN01044087.1:13881-29454 GCA_900618425.1 Echinostoma caproni
GCAGCGCCGTGTAGATCGATGAGCAGAATATTTTAGCTGGCTCTCTTCAGCACAAAACCTCCCTACATTCGGTTCAACTGTGCAAATACTGCTAGTTGACCCGAGAAATAAACTATCCCAAAAAGTATAAGGCTTCCGGCCCCGGCAGGCTGACCCCATAGGTTTTTAAAGATGAAGGTTTAGCCTTGGTTTTGGAGTTAACAAAACTCCTGGGCTCAGTGTGGGAAAGGGAACAGGTTCCAATTGAATGGTGTGAATCGGTGATCATATCGATTTACAAGGAGGGCGACAGATCCTCTTGTGAAAACCACAGGAATTAGTTTAATTAACATTGCCTCTAAACTTGTCGCCGGGATCATACTCCGTCGATTGTCTGCCGCTCGTGAAGAGTGCACACGTGAGAACCAGGCTTGTTTTAGACCTGGTCGAGGTTGTATCGACCACATCTTTACTCTTCGTCAAATCCTAGAACACAGACATTCTTTTCGTAGACCCACCATTTCTATCTTCCTCGAACTAAAAGCGGCCGTCGACTCAGTCGATCGCTCGAAACTCTGGCGCTGCCTTTCCCTGAAGGGTGTGCCCGTGAAGTTTATTTCAATATCACGATCGCTTTATACTAATAGCTTAAGTTGAGTCCGGGCTTACGGCACGTTTTCGCCCAAGTTCACTACAGAGTGGTGTTCGACAGGGTTATCCTCTCTCTCTCCGTTTCTATTTAACTTTGTCATAGATTTCGGGAAACAGCCCTATCTTCGTGCGAGGATAGTGGCATCGATTTACTCCCGGGTGACAGACGACTGTCTGATCTAGAGTATGCAGACGACATTGTGCTACTAGGTGAAGATCCAGGTAAATTGCAAGCTTTTCTGAGTAGTTTGAGTACTAGTGTAGCCATGTCTGGTATGCGTTTTGCACCGTCAAAGTGTAAAATGCTGCTCCAAGACTGGGTTGGCCCAGTCCCCAACCTCACCCTCACCGGTTAAGTTGTAGAGAAAGTAGACAAGTTTTGCTATCTAGGTAGCTATATCTCATCTGGCGGAGGCATCACAGATGAAGCATCGGCGCGCATACAAAAGACTCAGTTAGCATTTGCTAACTTGAGACATCTGTGGCGTCGTCGCGACAACCGGCTCTCTGTGAAGAGTCGAGTATATGCTACTGCAGTTCGGCCAGTTCTGCTTTACGATGCAGAGAATTGGCCATTGCGGGAACAGGATAAAGTAGATTGTCGGTTTTCGAGCACCACTGTCTACGTAGCATTGCACGAATCTTGTGGGGGAAACCGGACGAACAATGCTGAGGTTAGGTGTAGAGTTCTAGGTACTCGCGGTCGTCCGCTGGAGCAGGTAGTCGACTTCTACAGATTACGCTGGTTGGGACATGTGCTACGCATGCCACCAAATAGGTTGCCACGGTGAGCGATGTTTGCCGAGGCAGATAGCGGTTAGAAAAAGATCACGGGTGGTCAAACTAAGACCTAGCATGAGGGTATGAAAACCCAGACAAGGAGACTGGCTTACATAGGTCCCGTTAGGCTCTCGGGATGGGGACACCGAGTTCTTGGTCACCAATGGTTAGAGACACTGAGCAATATGGCTGGGTGTCACAAACAGTGGCACTCATACATCTCATCATTCTTGTAACTTCAGCCTATGTATATGCGCTATCTTCCGCTTGAATCTACTGTCAACATTCTAATCTTCATTCTGCTTTTTTATCCAGATGGGCAACCAAAACCGGTGCAGGGAAGTGCATGGTTAATGGTTGTAAGAACTAAACTGAACTGAACTGAACTGTAGCTGCTCCGGGTTAGATGAAGCCCTGTAGACGTCAACATGTGACGTTGCGACGGGGCATGAAGAAATGCATATAGCTGTTAGGTAGAGGTGTTTCCGGTCTTCCAGGTTGGGGTCCGAAAGATTCCGCAACTGATTGATTGGAGCCGACAGCAGTAATGCTCTTGTCATTTCTAATCGGACCAGAATGCTTAAAACGGTTTGTACGCACAGTTAAATTGTGTTCACCTCCCCCTCCCTTAAAATAAGTTCAATCCTTGCCCACCATACAAATTACCACTAACCTTGAATACTTTGCAAGTCTGGCGGCAATCAGTAAAGTCTGTTTCACTGTATTTCGCTGTACGATGTTGATGTCTGCATAACGCTGGTGGAGTCTATTTACACAGTATGTTTCGTTGCTTCGTCACCAACGCCAGTACGGGCGTTCCACTTTGGGATTCTACTGGCCGCTTCGTGTATACTGTATAGTTTGTTTTTAACGCCCTCTTCAATGGATAAAATTAAAATCTTGTGATTGCGAACATATAGTACGTGGAATCAAGTGAAATGAGAGCTTTACTGACTTAGCTGGTAATCGCAAATGTTACACCATGTTGTGGTGAGTTTCTTTCACTTTTGCTATCGAAAAGTCAGAACGAGGGATCCATTCCTGGTACGGCTATTCGTCGAGGCCCTTTGTGGAGCCATCATGACGAGACTGCACCTTGACGTGGTGTGATGGCTTGTGCACCTCTCTGACCCAAGGAGCTACACAGAATGGCTTTCGTCAAGCCGAAGATCTAATCATGCTCAGGAGGTAGAATGGTAGAGGTCGGACAAAGTCCAGTCTCCTAGTCCTCCAGGTTGGGGGTTCGACTAGAATTTGCATTTCAGCCGGTGAGAAATGGTGGAGAAGTAATTGATCCAAGTAAGTGGGCCTCCAATTCGCTTCACCCACTGCCTTGCGGCTAGGTTCTTGTCAAAACTAAAAGCTTTGGTTGAGAGCCCTAATCGTTTTCCTGCTTAGTAGCTGGACGCCCTAGCAGTACCCGCCCATCAAACCCCAATGCTTATGCATCGCGAGTTTGGCAGCGATCAGTGAAGTTCGCATCTCTGTATTTCGCTGTACGATGATGATGATGGTGGTTGAGTAGTCGTGCTTCCGACAAACATGTTATGTGTACTTTGTAGTCTTGGAGAGCACACATGGCAATAAACTAGCTGTCTGGATCTAAAAGTCTTGATATTCTAGCAGTCAGCTAGTAGTCTTTTTCTGAGTTCAGTAGCTAGCTCACTTTTCGCCCTGATCACTGAGCGAACACATTGCACATTGCTGACCAGGGGCGTGGTTGTTTCAACAGAATTCTTTAAGTTTCATGGAAATTCGACGCAATCGATGTCCGCAGTATCGCTCGTTTTTTATTCTAGGTTGCGCTCATCTTCTTTGCACAAACAAACGTGACTACCTTCTAGGTATCAGTCCCTTTGTGGATTGTTAGAAGAAGCCGCTACACTAGCAGGCAAACTGGTCCACGGACGGAAGCCACCATTACTGAAACCACCAAAAAACGGAAGCCTATATTTGTCCTCTGGTTTAAATTTGAATTTATGAGGCAGCAAATTTTTCGCATTGATGCGCTTGGACTCAGATTACCTTTCTGGTCGTTGAATCAAAGATATTATCTCGTCTGTCCAGTTTGCCGTAACTGTTTCACATGCACGGTAGAAGCCGCATTCCATCCGGCTACCTTCATTTGGTTTAACCCGCCTGTCAAGTGTTTGCCGAGTGGCGGCTGAAACGACATGAAGATGATATTATGAAACCGCAAGTAAGATTCCGGTAACTGATATGGACCAAGGAAAGGAACTGCTCTACCGGACTGACAGGGTCCTGAACCAGAGGTACTACCAAGACCGGAAAACCTAACAGCTGCCATAAGCAGACCTTCGTTATCGAAGTACAGTATCGATGCATACCGAGTTCCAGCGTATAACTAGATTTCGCTGGGAAGTTAAGCTCCTATTTGGGCGCAAATTTATTGACAACGGTGACATAGATCTTCTCCGTGGCAACACAGACAATGAAACACGGTTCAGATTTCCCATTGCACAGCCTAGTGTGATGAAGAAAGAGAGAACCCCATGGTGCCTCGGGTCGCGTATTGGCACCGGCAGCCGAAGATCCAGGATTTGAAGTTGTTAATAAAATACAAACCTTATTTGGATAGGTGTCCTATTGAGCCAATGGAGAATGAAGCTGCCTAACACTGAAGTTAGGTGATAGTACTTCAAATTACTACTACCACCACCAGATGTTACTTGACAAACGAAACACCCTGTATCCATCTGAATGTAAAGTGTTTCTGAATTTGTCAGTATACTGTGCTTAAATTGATGAAGACTCATTCTCAAAGTTGCAAAATATTGGGCGGGATGATTGAAAACTAAGGTATTTTGCTTAGCTTATACCAAACTCGTGTTTGATAGCTTGACGCAGATATAGCGCCTCTATGATTTCCGACTCTTTCTGACGTGAAATCGATAGAACCTTTTCCGCTATTTACTTATGTTTTTAGTCGTTAAATCCCAAGTCTTAGTTGCAAGATACAGCTTCGTCACAATCTTCCACTAAGCAATCCAATGCTACACTTCCAATCGTTTGTCACACCATTTTCAGCATCATTTTTGCTGCCTGAGATCTGTTTACCAAGACATTTCTATATTTTATTCTACCCCTGAATTTTTGCAATTACTCTTCCAACTATTTGCCTTAAACCCACAGGCCTTACTTCAATCCCAGCGACGAGCGTTAAATGCCGGTTCACATGCTGCCGGAGAACATATCACATTCCTTAGTAGTGGCCGACCGGAAGAGGATCAGGTCACGAATATGGTTGTTGCTACCTTTCTACGGCTAAATATTCCATACGTCAGCCTGGTCCAAGGCGGTTATACAGCACTGCACGAAACACTTGGACCTCAGCAGATAAGTCGCAGTTTGGTCAGTCACAATCCAAACGTGTGCATCAGCTGTCAAACTCAGTCATCTGAAACAAACAATTTGGCGACGACTTCACTGAAGTCCGGTACAATTTCTGCGGGAAAAAATCCATCTGTTTCACGACCAACAAACCCCCCCGTATCTACAGCTAAAACAACCGGAGGGTTGTTTTCCAAAATATCTGGAACACTTTTTAAAGGTGCAGTTGGTTATCAGAAAACCCCCGTCTCTGCCGGAAAAGCGGATCACGCTACTGGAACGAATCGTACACAGAAAACACTCCAGTCGACGCCCTCGCAGTCTTCGGTTCGACTGGAGGGTCAATCGACTGGAGCATTGGTTAAGCAATCACAGACAAATAATGAACATCCCGCTTCCTACAGAAACACCGCATCTGTTTTCAGTATAGATGAAGATGAGGATATCGATGAAGATTTTACCCCACCCGGAAACGAGTCGAGTTCGTTTTCTTCTGGAATGGATGGAGCTGCAGAATCTGCGGAATCACCCACTCGAACGGAACAAGGTCCCAAAGCTACTTCATGGCTTAAGCGTCTAACCGCTGCAATCCATGTGAGCGAAAGTGAAAGTTTACCACCAGGAGATATTCCCACGCGTCCGGGCGGTTTGGATAGTAGCGAACCGGGTGACTTGATCGACACTACTCAATGGTCAAGACGTTCAGAGTTACATGGTGTATTCGACTGTCAGTTCATTGATTCTCGGGGCCGCCTGGCTGAGGTTGGGTACCTGATCCTGGCGGAGCGGCATCTCCTTGTCCTGCGTGACCATACACCTCGATCTCCTGCGCGTTTCATCGCCTCCATTGGATCTGTGGTTCAGTCCGCTTTTGGGCGGACGTCGGATTCGGGTGAAGGCACAACGCGGATTAGCGCGCGGTCACGTCATGCCGTTTTGTTACGCTCAGCTCCCCTTGCCTTGATCAGTCGGATCACGGCAAACCGACGTCTGCCTGAGTGTATTACATTCCACTATTCCGGCAAAGATCCGACGGATTTGCTTCAACTCAATGAACCAGCGATGGGTCTTAGAGACAGATTGTACTTGCCGCAGGCGGGTGAAGCCGTTCGAATGATCAAATTGGCCATTTGCCACCTGACCATGGCTTAAGATCCATCAATCACCGTTACAACTTACTGCATGTCCATGGAACGGAACGCACACATGCCGCTCGGGCTTCACGTAAACAATTCTGCTTAAATCGTTTTCTCTTTGTACATGTCTTTCGGTGACATTTTTATTCATTTAACATGAGTCTTCAACGTTGTTTCTGCTAGCATAAGAAAATTTACGAAGAATATCATTATTCCGACTTCTCGTGTTCATCACTGTCACCCCTTATGTATCATTTTGGTTATGTGCACAAATTTTCAAAGACGCGTCCGTGCCATATACCTTGAAATTATTGATGATTCACGCGCGATCGCTCCCCTATTGGTGATTTGTTGATCCTCGCGTTTCCTGTTCATTTTGAGCGTGTCTTCGCTTTTTGTCTTTCATGATAACTTCCCGTAACGTACTCTATAAGGAATCTTGTCCGTCATCCATTTGGGATCGGAGTTTGTCAAGTAAAGGAGTAATTTTTGACGTCTGTCTGTCGGACGGTTTGTCGTGATAGTGTTTTTTCCTCATAATCTAGAAGGCAACAAAACATCGATTCTAGAAGGTCTCATGTTATCTATTTACCGGTTCACTAGTAAGTGTAAACTGTTTTTTTGGTGATGAAATTTACAAATAGGCACCACACACGGCCTTTGTCCGAAACCAGATGAGTCTTGCGAAATATAAATGAAAAATAATAGCTACATAGTTGTAAAGATTCTAATTAATACAGGTGAGCGGCTTAGAGGTGCTTATTTATTTAATATCAGGTACATCTCCAGGTCGCGGATCAGAGGGAGACCATTTCGAAAATTTGTGGTGAATCGGTGGACACGGGGCGATTAGCGGCGTCCTTTGATGATATTTCGAGCATTTACTTGACGGACGATATCCATAACACGGTATGGCAGGTTTATGGTGAGCAGTGNGCGTGCTAGTTTGGTCTACCATAAAACAGCAATCTCCATCACCTTGTTTCTCCACCAGCGGGACTTAACTATGTAAGTCCTAGATTTTCACCCATGACCGGGACAGTCTGAGATGCTTGAAGTAAACTGAGAACCTAAAGAAGCTCCTTCTGATGAATTTTAAGTAGATTTCCATGGGACCAATCATGTTTTTTCCTCTTTTATTTCTTTAATTTAATACACTATGATCCAATTTTCATGAAAGGGGAAGTAGACAGTCAAAAGGCTTCCATACAACACAATGGGGGAAAATCAGGCGGTAGTGGTGGGATTCGAACACACGTCCCCCCAGGTGATAATTCGTCGACGATGATTTTGGTTAAATATTACCTCAATCGACCGTAACCATGTCGGTCAGAGGTGTGCGTGTTTAGGCCAAACGTCCGAACCCATAAAATGAGTCCAATTTCAGCCGCAGGAGTTCGCTTAGCATGCATGTGAAAACAGATTCACGCAGCCAAGCTACGCATTTGTGGTCGCGATGAATTGGGTGCTGATCTGCCAATAGATGTGTATCAGATTTCGAGTAGCGGTTCTCACAGGGCTCTTTAGACGTCTTGATCACTGCGAATTGCTCAAAGCAATAAACAAAAAGAAACTATCGTTTCGAATCACGACGTGAACGAGGATTCAGGAGTGACCAGAGCGTGTTATGTTACTTGAATCTGATTCATACTACCATTGGTTTTTTGGTCACATCGTGTGAATAATCATTTACATTTTCCCTAATCACTTCATGTTGAGACCGGTCATAAAAGTTGATATTTCAGCTACGCGCAAATCTTATTATGAATCATGACTGTGGATCTTACCCATAAAACTTGGTCTAAAGTGTGGTTTTTTGTTCTGTTGCACAAACTCATCTCTGTAATTTTATCCCTGGTTCTATTTATCCTCTGGGGAACATTTATCTGCTTGTTAAATATTGTCAGAAAATGCGAAGCACTATCGCTTTTCGCTTGTAATGCTCAATACTGTTGTCCTTTGAGAAATGTACGGACGCTGTTGGTACTAATTGAGCAAGAGTTTGCGTTACAATTCGAAAGAATTAATATAATGTGAAATGCTACTCGTATCAATCCAGTATGTGCATGACAACTATGCTATGATTGTATAGCAGGTCAGCATACTTAGGCCATCATATCCTACATTTTTCAATAGTGTCTTATTTTCCCTTTTACGGTGACTTGCTGAATATAAAAGCATGGTTACCGCACTGTTTTCCACCGGTGCGAATTCAAATTCCACTTTCAAAGAGAGGGAAGTTGATAACTTTGGTTGTATTACCATTTATACAATCTCCATTTAAATTATAGTTTACAAAGCGTCAAATGACTCCGTCATATTAAATACAATAAACGAAAAGTGAGATAGTCAAATAGGGGTTCGGGTCCAAGGTTGAGACGATCTCATCGGATACGGAACAGATGAGTTTCTGTACAGCCTAATGGGCACTATAATTTTCCAACTTCAAATAAATCTGTCATCTCATTAAATTAAGTAAACCAATCGGATTCTACTAGGGTCCCCACAGAGAGATTGGTATTTCGACCATCAAAGCCGGTCTAGTCCAAGTGAATTGATTTCTGTATTGACGAACAGAAGCATTCATGAGTGATTTACTAATTGTTCTGTCTTGCCAAGAGTTATGATCGATCAGAGCGCCTCTTGACTAGCCCTCAACAATGATACGGAGAGAAAACGACAGCCAATGTGTTATTGATCGTGAGGCAATAGACAAATATATGCGGTAAATTGGGCGTACGAGAACGACATGATGCACCAATCAGATCGCGCCATTAATACATTACCCGGGGTACAGCAGAGCTGAATGCTACCAGGCGCGTCCCCGGGTTGTGGATAGGGGGATACCTTCACCGAAGAAGGTTAGCTGCGAATAAGTTGTGGTATACCGCAACAAATAAGCAGTCGGGAACAAACAGCGGCGGCATTATCAGGGTGTGGTGGGTTTCAGGCTGGTCACCTGGCTCCTGTCTAAAAGCCACATAAGCTCAATGACGGTGTCGTAACAAAGGTCGATGTGACTGGCCTTTTAAAACTAAAGTCATTGACCCCCTCACTTCGGAGCTGAGGGTTTACTTCCTGCTGCCTTGCATTTCGCACTTGGTTGTGCAAAGGCTAGAGGTGCACCCTTAAAATAAAAACGCCGAGTGACGCTGGGGACGTTTCTCGTACCGAACTCCCGACTACCTTCATGATAATGTCTGCAAGCTTCATTACCCATGCTACGGCGTCCCCGGTAAGCGACGCGCTCCTCCAGTGGCTGGGGTGTCAAGAACGCGAATTGGACCTCCTCAACCTCTCCAGCTTAGAAAGCACCTTTACGTGGGATGCTGGAACGTCAGGACCCTCCTAGACNTCCTAGACATTGGGAGTCAGGTAATGACTATGCGCACTTCACACGACTACCGCGTAGATGTTGCATGCTTATCCGAAGTACGACTAGCTGGCTCCGGCTCACGCAGCATCAAGGTTCCCGGTTCTGATAGCCACCACTATTTTTACCATAGTGGCTCGGTCATCAGGGAGTGGCGTTAGCGCTGAGCCAGCGCGCCAACGCTGCCTTACTCTCTTGGGAGCCAATATCGTCAAGGATCGCTATGGCTCGCTTCAGAGGTAATCCCACCAACCTCACCGTTGTAGCAGTCTACGCCCCCACTCTACCATCCGACAGCATAGCGAAGGATAAGTTCTACGACAGTCTCCAGGAGGTAGTAAATCGCATCCACAACAGAGATGTACGTATCGTGGCCGTAGACTGGAGTGCTCGAACGGGTGAACAAGAACCTTCAACTAAACATATAATTGGAAAATTTGGATTCAGCCATCGCTGCGAAAACGGTGACAGGCTAATTAATCTCTCCGATTTCAATCGGCTATCTATAACCAACACGTGTTTTCAGCACACCAGGAAGCACCTTCTTATCTGGTACTCCAATGACGGTATAACAGCCCACCAGATCGACTATATCTTGATACGATGACACTGGATCTCATCAGTGGAAGACTGTAGATCGTATCGCGGTGCCGAAGCGGGCAAGAGAGATGGCTCTGATCACATGCTGGTTCGTGCGAAACTTCGCCTTCGGCTGACTACTCGTATCAAGATCACCCCTCTAAGTCGCATCAACGTGGGCCCATTAGAGTGTTGCGAGAAATCAAAAACACTGATGGATGAACTTGAAACCCAACTTGCAAATGAGTCTGCCCCATCGGTCATCGTAGCAGACTCCACTGATGTGCAGTGGTCCAGGATAAGAGCTGCAGTACAACAAGCTGCACCAAACAAACTTGGTACCACNCACGAAACGCTGCTACAAAGATTTGATATCAGAGGAAACCATCCGTCACTCAACCCTGGCCCGGAACGCCCGTCTAGCTGGCCACCACGACTACCAGCGACTGAGACGCGAAGCAACCCGCTTCACAAAAGCAGATGGGCGCAGCTACTGGAACGAAATAGCGATCAAGATGGAAACCGCAGCTAGCGCATGTCACTTCGGAGATCTCTTTTGCCTCATAAGATCAGCGTCCGGTAGAAAGCAATCTTTACAACCGGTTCTGCGCGACTCCTCCGGGGGACTGATCTCCGATATCGACGGTAGAATGACCAGATGGGTAGAACATTTTAGTCGGCCTCTCAGTCATCCGCTGAGCAACTCGGCGGATATTCATCCCAGTATGGCGTCCCCATACGAGGTCGACTATGAACTCCCAACGATAGAAGAAATTACCGCAGTGATCGGTCGCTTGAAGTCTGGTGAAGACGGAATCCTGGCAAAAATATACAAGAAATGCCTTCCGGTGGTCTTCAAACCGCTTCACTCTCTCTTTCGCTTTATTTGGGAGACCGAAACATGTCCAACTGATTGGAACACCTCGGTTTTGCTTCCGTTCCCCAAGAAGGGCGACAAGACACTGCGAGAATTATCGGGGCACCAGCCTGCTAGATGTGGCTGCAAAAGCGTTTGCCCAGCTTGTGCTTAATCGATTTACTACAGTGAGGTATTCACGTACGCGGTCAAACCAAGGAGGCTTCCTACCCGGGAAATGATGTGTCGATCAGGTTTTCATCCTAAGACGAATTCTGGAAAACCGATACAAGTTTCAGCGCCCCACCGCTACATGTTTCATTGACTTTCGCGCTGCATTCGATTCAGTGGACCGCGAGTCACTGTGAAAGATTATGCTTGCAGACGGCGTCCCTGCAAAGTTAGTCAACATAGTGAGATCGTATTACACCCAAAACAAAGTCCGTATCCGTGCCTACGGCGAAGGGTCTCATCCCTTCGATCTGAGGTCATGAGTAAGACAAGGATGCCCGCTATCTCCAGTGTTGTTCAACTTCGCCATTGATTGGATTCTGCGTCGGACAATGGAAGGTTACCAAGGCGTCCAAGTTTCCGCGGATTGCTGGATTACTGACCTCGAGCTCGCCGATGACGTGATAGTGCTTGGAAAAGACCTGACGGCCTTGCAAACAGCTCTCAACCGTATCAAAAGATTTGTCTCTGACATCGGTCTTGAAGTAAATCCCAACAAAACCAAGTTGTTCGCTACTCCATCTGATCAAGCGGAACATCCTCTGCAACTGGATGGTCAGACAATAGAAATCGTATCGAAATTCAAGTACCTTGGGTCCACCATCCTACCCAATGAACAAGCCAAAGATGATGTAAAGCGGCTCATCGACACGGCCCGAACGGCGTTTCTGCAGCTCCGAACCACCCTATGGCGCCGGAACGAGATCAGCCTCAAAACCAAGCTCAAGGTGTTTGCCACAGCGGTTGGACCGGTCCTACTATACGGCTGCAAAACCTGGCCGCTGAGAGCTGAGGACATCAGACGATTGGGGATCTTCGATCACTGGTGTCTTCGGTTTATCCTGAAAGTAAACTGGCGAGACAGGGTCTCAAACGCGGACCTCAGAAATCGATGTCACGTTGCCCGTCTCTCAACGCACATACAACATCGCCGACTGCAATGGCTGGGCCGTATTCTCCGCAGACCCGACGACACTTTCGCGAGTATTGTCCTGGCTCCGACACCATATCCTGGCTGGCGCCGCCGAAAAGGGGGTAAGTAAAAACCTGGCTGGACACTGTATTCGAAGACGTCGACCCACTTGGTCTTAGGATGGTGTACGGCACTCAACGATGGAAAACAAACTGGATCAACATTTGCAAGGATCTTGCAGCAAACCGCCAGGCATGGATAGCGGCCATCAGAGACATTAATGGAGTCGGCTTATCCTTTCCAAGGAGCCAACCGTAGGAAAGTAAGTAACGTAATTAACACTCCGGTTGATCGATCGGAAGACAGCTGTCTGATTCGCTTTAGTCATCCAATCCGGAATCGATTCCGCTTTAGGCATCACGAACGCGCTTGTGGTGTGACACGGGTCGATGCGTGGCCTGACAGGTTCTGTGTGCTCCGTCCTAACACCTCCACTTTTGAAATGTACGTTCGCAATTGGGGGTTTACTTGCAGTCTTATGGTTTGTGTCCGTTTTTTGTTTGTAGGTAGGTTTGTAGGCAGAATCGATAGTTTCTGTTGCACTTCACTTGATTGTGATAACCTCGGCAAACTGAAGGTTTCCAATAGCATGTCGAAGGGTAGTTGTGGACTTTGTCCTTTCGTCGTGGCATTTCGTTACCCTTAACTGACTTGCTTGACACAACCAAACTTGTCCCTCATGCAATACAGCTCGTTTTTGGCAGAATTCTGCCAGCGAGAACTGTCCTTTCCATAGCGTCGTACTAACACTGTTCGACCTGCGGCGAAGCAATATCGCCGATTGAATCACCTTTCCATTTGCCGGTTTATTTCAGTTATATAGGTGGTTGGACGCAACAGATCAAACGGCATTCGTAACTTTCTGTTCATCAAAGCCTCTACTGGGAATCTCCTTTTAGGGAGTTCGGACTAGGAGTGCACCGATATAGAAACAGATACCTTTCCGTGACTTCTGCTGTTGCTCCTTACTCTTTTGACTTCTGGAGTGCCCACTTGAAGGTATCCACAAATCTCTTCGCCTGGACGTTCGATTGCGAATGAAAAGGCGGGGACTGGATGTGATTAATGCCGTTCTGCTTACAGAATTCCGTAAGTTGTCATGATGTGAACTGAGTTCCGTTGTCGCTAACTAGCGTTCCAGGGGCACCAAAACAACTGAAAAGCTGCCGGAACTTTGTGATTGTTCAATTTGACGTAGGGTTATTCATGAGGAGAATCTCGAACCATTTGCTGAAGGCATTAATAGCGATAAGGTAAGAATGATCGTCGATCGGTCCTGCAAAGTCAATGGGAATACGAAACCGGGGTTTGTCAGGAACTGGCCAACTGGAAAGCTTGGCTTTTACTGGCATCTTGAGCGCGAAGGCGTATTGGTGACAGCTTTGGACGAGTTCTTTCAGTTGTTGATTAATTCACGGCTAATAGATATACCTCCGAACGGGCGATTTCATGCATTTGATTCCCGGTTCCCGGAGTGGAATTGCTGTAGCACTCTTTTCTGTGGTGTCTTTAGAGTTAGGGCTCTTTCGGCAAATAAGATGCAACCGTTCACAATCGATAACGAATGTTTCCGTTGGAAGAACTGACGCGATTCGGTGGAGTCGCACGATTTTGGCCAACGTGTGTGGAGGAATCGTGCGACCTTCCTGAGCACGGGGTCGTGTCGTGTTTCCTCCCGAACGTCTTTAGCTGTCGCTGATGTCTTGCGTAGGGCATCGGTAACGAGGAATTTGACGTATGGTTCCACCGATATCGAAGCAATAACGCTTTCTTCGGGCTCTACCCGTTGAGAGTTGATAAGCCTTGACAAAAGGAGGTAGTCGACTGATAGCAGATCTTAAAATCGTAGCTGAGAAGGGTCAGTGCCCGACGTTGAAAACGGTTGGCAGTGTAAACTGGAATATCCTTTTTGGAGCCGAAAATTGCTATCAGTGGCTTGTGGTCGGTGAGGAGTGTGAATTTTCGACCTTTTAGCATTTTGTGGAACCTGGTCACCGCAAAGATGACAGTCTGGGCTTCTTTTTCAATTTGACTTTAGTCTCGCTCCGTTGCAGTTAACGATCTAGTAGTATGTGAAACGGCCCTCTGTGATCCATCTGGGAATTAATAAGAGAGATGATTGCACCAACTCCGCTGTTTGAAGCATCGGCTACCACACTGATATCAAGTGCTGGGTCGAAATGTGCCAGAAGCTGGTCAGAGCCGAGCATTCACTTAAAACAATCGAAGGCTTTCTGGCGTTCTGTTGACCAATGCCATGGTTGGTCTTTGGCTAGAAGTTGGTTCATTGCGGCTCGGACGCGCTGCATATCAGGAACAGATGCACTGTAGTGACTTTCGAAGCCCAAAAATGATCTGCGTGTAGCCAAGTCATTTGGTGGTGACATATTTTGAATGGCTGTAATATTCCCTGGATCTGGTCGACGGCTATCTTTGTCCAGAATGAAACCGAGATACCTGATGGACGGCATGAAGAAGTCACATTTGTCTTCTCGGATTCTGAAGCAATCCTAAATCCGTTTCAGCACTGCATTCAGTCGGCTAAATAGTTCTTGTGTGCGACCCTTAACGATGATATTATCCAAATATGCTGCAGTACCCTTGATACCAGTCAACGTCGTGTCCTTCAACTACCAAGAAATTGCTGGTGCAGACTTGACGCCGAAAGGCAGACGATCGTACTGGAACAAACCGCGATGAGTGTATATTGTCAGTAGTTTCTTTGAGTCACCAGCAAAACTCGCTTGGCAATATGCATCTGATAAAGTCAAATTTGGCGAGACAAGTACCACCATTCAGTTTTTCGAAGATGTCTTACGGTATGGGAAGTGTATATTGATGATCTTCTAGTGAGGGGTTCAAACCCGTTGAGAAATCGACACAAATGCGCACCTTGCCATTGGGCTTCTTCACGACCACAATCGGAGCTGCCCATGATGAGTAATTGGCCGGCTTGATGACACCAGATTGTCGCAATCGAATTAGTTTAGCGTAGACTGATTCGATGGTGGCGTGGGGTACAGGGCGTTTGGATTTAAATACTGGCTTCAGCGAAAGAGAGGCACGAAACATTGCGCAATCACCAAGGCCTTCCTGGAATACAGATGCAAATTTCTGCTTCAGTGATTGTATCATACGTGCTATCGACCTGTTCTGCATTCGAACTTGATGGCTTACTCGTTCATGGGAACATCAAACAATTCGAAATTTTCAATCACCTCAAGACCTAGAGGATTTAGGTTGGGTCGATCGGTCAGATAACATACCGCTTTTGTGGTGATTTCTCGGAGCGAAATGTTACAGTTGATTTCACCCGTCAGTCGCAGCTTACCACCGGCGCATTTTTCGCTTTTTTGGTAGATGAAATAATTTGTGGCATCCCAATGCGATTCCATGTGCCTCTGGAGATTAGGGGATGTCCGAGGCTGTGTCCAACTGCAGCTTGACTGGTTTACCATTGATAAGCACAGTAAGGAATTTTCTCTTGGGCTGCCAATCTGTGTGAAAAGCCGAAACAACTGAGCGTGCTTCTTATAATCGCTTGTTGGACTGTCTGTGAATCGCTTTCTTCTGATTGGGTTGATTGTGTCTCATTGACTAGTAGCATTCTGTTGTGGTTAGCACTCGGACTAGTAATTTGATATACGTATGGGATTCCGCGCAG
>UZAN01044088.1:0-11638 GCA_900618425.1 Echinostoma caproni
ATTGGCAAGAGCCATATTCGTCCTGTGCAACTGAACTGAACTGAACTGAACTGAACTGATTCCCGTGAGTTTTGGCGGCTTGGGGGAATTGCTGCGCTACGTTTTCACGCCCGATGTTTTCTTGAGTCTGCATGAATTTCTTGGATAATTCTCGGTTTCTGGATCTATTTTTATTATAATGCTGACTGGAGACAATATTCTGAATCGTGAGCTTGGAACTCTGGGGCCAAAAGAGAAGCTTTTCCGCAAGCTGCGCTCATTAACTTCTCGGAAACCGCCAGAAAATGCTCCACCTTCAGTTGAAGATGAATTTCATCTCCGCACTCATGATATTTACTTCGAAATCATTTCGCGCTTCCCGGGTTTTGCTATAGAGCATAAATTGGAGCTTGAAATGTGGAATAGTTTGTACAAAGGACCGATAGATGCTCTGCAGAATTCGGTGAGTCAGTTTTCTTAAAGTGATTCACGTGCTAGAGGTTGTTACTTAAATTACCCGGGTCCTCGAAAGTAGTCCGTTTGCTTTCCTTTGAGGTACTTCCAGAATTAACTGCACAGTTCAGCTTGGGCATATCGATATGCGACCCTGACTGATCGTGCTTCCAATTGATCTAGCTGTCAACTGATCTAAGTAACTTCCAACATGGCGTGTAAACAGGGGTTTCCGAAGGGTGGAGTAGTATCACAGTCTTGGCAATGGCAATTTAAGACCTGTACACTGTTATAGCGAATATGGAATCCAGGAATACTCTTTTGCTTACAATCTCTTCCAGTTGTTTGTTCTGCCAATTGTAAAACAGCCCCACGAGGATGCGCTGCAGCCTCAGACTATGCTTCCTAGTGTCACTTGGAGGGATGAAATGGCACGTCCTGGAGACCTATCACAGAATCTCCGTGACTTATCTTGTAAACTTTGCTGAGGCCCCCCTGATTCTTTTTTCAGCGATATCAGATAAAGGTCCTCGAGCTTCTCTTCATAACTCTTACATCTCTGTCCCGCGATCATCCAGGTAACCAGGCGATGCACTCTCTCTATACATAGCTTCTTTCCGAATGTAAGGTGTCCATTCTGGATTATAATATTCTAAATGTGGCCTAACTATAGCCTCATACCGGGGGATGAGGACCTCAGTTCTCCTACATTTCGTGAAGTATAATTTTAAAGGATCACTTCTAGCTTTGTTGGTTGCCATCTAGCACTTTCGTGTTAGTTTGCATTCATTTGTCGCATTGACGGACCAGGTATACTCATTATTCCCTGAAGTGCGGAGCTAGAATTAGGATAAATTCACTGATAGATCATACCCTCGTGCCAGGTTTAGCTTGACCTACCTTGGCTTTATTCCACCTATTACCTCCCTCGATGAACAACGCTGGCCGTGGTAACCTATTTGGTGATATGCGTAACACATGCAGTTCAGTTCAGTTTTTATAACCACTAACCATGCACTTTCGTGCGCCGGTTTTGGTTGCTGTCTTTTGGTTGCCCATTTGGATAAAAGAGCGAAATGAATATTGGAATGTCGAAGCACATTCAAGCGAAAGATGGGAAATACATATAGAGTGGTGTTAGGAAAATAGCGAGTGAATGCACAAGCGCCAGTTTGCGACACCCAGCCGTATCACTCAGTGTAGCTAACCATCGGTGACCATCATCCCGAGTAACATGCCCCAACCAACGTTACCTATGGCGGTTAACCATTTGCTCCAGTGGACGACCGCGACCTGGTGGGGAAGGTGATCATATAAATAGCCCCTGGCCAATTGGCAACTTGAAGAAGCAGCTTTTTTCACCTACCGGACTTTGTTCTTAGTGTGGTAAGGGGCATTTTTCAATGACAATTCTGATGAGAACAAGGTGTGGTCCTCAGAATACAACACATTCTCGCGTTTATGGACTACAAGGATTGTATGATAGAAGAGATAACCTATGCTTTCTGAAGTTCGAGAGAGGTCATAATTGGGTATACTGTTTATTACAGCATGTCTCCTGCGCTGCATACTGCGGCTAATGTCAGGAGCGACCACAAAATTCTCGACCGTTGTGCACTCATATTTGCAGTGGCGTTTAAATTGCTGGGATTTATCCTTGCCTATTTAGTCTAATAATAATTTAGTGACACATTACAAGTGATGTATTCAGAGAGTCTTACTAACTCTAGCTCAAACTACAATCTGGCATTAGGATATGAAAGCCCTTATCAGGAGAGTCGGTCATATAGGTCGCGTTTGGCTTCCTGGATGGTTACTTCGGGCTAATCGTAATCGGTGGTAAGAGACGCTGATTGGCGCTTGTGCGTGTTATATTCTGAATACGAGGAGAGGTCAACAGACGCTAGTTCCTCGAGAGAGAGAGAGAGAGAAAGAGAAGACTGAGAGCACATACTATCCTTACCAGATGTAAGGGTTCTGGTTTGGTGGACGGCTAACCACATATTGGAAGGTCGTGCACCAATTCCAGTGTTATACTGCCTCAAGGGCTGCGAACGATTACCCCACCTTTTGCACAAAAACACGTAAAACTGTCTAGAAAGAGAAACAGTGGCAGATAGAATGAAATAACAAAGGTATTCTCTAATACAATGAACGTATTGGATAGAGTGTTCGAAGCATTTAAAGAACACCAAGCTATTACGTTGTATATTTGGTTTTATTGGTGCCATATTCATTTTTGTTTACAACAAATTGACGTGATTTGCACTCACTGGTTTGGACCATTACTGTTTGTCTAGGATATTACTTCGGTATCAGCACTTATTCACACTTGTCATGAATTACTATGCAGATAGTTTAGTTAACAAAATGAGCCTCTCATCTCCCAATCTCATTTTAAAAAGATCTTATCAACTGTTGTTTTTATCTGTGTCGAAGCGGGTGTAATAATGAAGTAGGCTGATGTCACATTCTCTTTATCGAGAAAGCAGCCCTCTGGCGGCACTCGTCGAGTTCCCTTATTTTTTTCATTTTTAATGAAACCTTGTCATATCTCATCAACGTGTGACTTTGGGAAAAATGAACCGCATAAACGTTTCATGAGGGTTAACTCCATGGCAAAGGAAAATATTATCATCTGGTCTGGTGTGTGTTTCTAACAATGAACTCATGTTTTTTTCAAAAACGTCATTCTCTTCTGTGACGGAAAATAGCTTCACCGTCGCGCCACAAACGGCGCGGCGACTGGTCACCCGCGAAGTGTGATGGAGCTGAAACTACGATCGGGTCTTCTGTTGGATCGAGCCGCTGGTGTGTATCTCGCTCTGATATATCGCCTTTTGCAATCCGTTCACGAGTCTTCATGGCCAAAATCCGTGAGTTATTATTTTATTATTATTATTTTATTGCACGCGGAGTAAATGTTTCATCGCTGCCAAGGTTTTATATGATGGTTGAAGCACTATTTTTCAATTAAATGACCACATGGTTAATACAAAACGAAGTAGTGTTTCCAAAACTATACCACATCTTTCTCGGGAATGCGTCTTTCCATGGATGGGGTATAAACTGGTGAGTTGAGTTGACGCAGGTCATGCGAGCATAACGTTTGTTTGCGAGAGAGCCGCTTGACAAGTAAAATCCAACTTGTCCACAGCACTCGCCGGTGCTAGTGCATGATTGCTTATTCATTGAAGCCATATCCTTCTTCAGATGCCGCTTACAGTGTAAAGATTCGCATACCGGGATTAGTATTAGTGGATACCCTCGGGTTAAGCAGAACTGAATGCTACCATACGCGTCCCCGGGTTGTGGATAGAGGGATCCCTTCACTGAAGAAGGTTAGCTATGAATAAGTTGTAGCACCGCAACAAATAAGCAGTCATGAACAAACAGCGGCGGCACTACCACGGTGTGGTGGGTTTCAGGCTGGGCATTTGACTCCTATGTAAAAGCCGCATAAAGCCGATAGCGGTGCGGTGACAAAGGTCGATGTGACTGGCGTTTTAAAACTAAAGTCATTGACCCCCTCACTTCCGAGGTGAGAGATTACTTTCTACTGGTTTGCAGTTCGCACTTGGTTGTGCAAAGGCTAGAGGTGCGCCCTCAAAATAAAAAAACGCTGAGTGACGCTGGGGATGTCTCTTGCAGCAAACTCTCAAGTCACTTCATGATCATGATTGTGTCTAGATCCGGTTTATCCTTTCCAAGGAACCAACCGCAGTAAATTAAAAGTAGTAGTAGTGTTATAATTTCAGAAGGCTGTGCTGGTTGATGACAGTCGTTTATTGATGATCAGGGATAGGACATCAGTTGTTTGGCATACATAACACAGAAATCTCGTCAGAAACATATCATCGCAGTTCCTGGCCGCACAACGGGTAATGTATGTAGCAATCGATAGTTATTCTTTGAGACCCAGCAAATTGCCCTCGGTGATTTTTTTATTTTTTATTGTTAAAATAAATCACCAACTATGTCACCTACTCACAAGTGAGGAGTATCTCACAACAGTAGCGTGCAACCTCCGTTGGTCACATATCAGCGATATAAATCCACTATCGGATGGATCACTGATATTAGTCCTTTACGACTATCCCACTGAGTACCACTCCTGTTGGTGCCCCATGTAGTATGCTGCTCCTGGCCTCGGGAATTAGCTGGTTTCCATGAGTAATTCATCGTGTGCATAATGCTTCCCAAACCTGACGTGGTAGACAGACTACGCACTGATTGGTGGAATCCATATGTCTCTAAGTTGGATAGGTGAGTTAAGATCAGAGCTTCCAGTCCGATCACATAGATACATTGGCTAAGGACACACCCTACAAACGCGTTGGCATTGTCCATGCGTGGGTTGGTGCATCACAGAATACAAATAGATGTCTCCCACCTTGATCCTCCAAATATTTTGTTTCCTCGCCACCGACTATGTTTATACGGTTATTGTCAGCTATACACAGCCAGAATGAGCACGAAATAGGTTGCTATGCAAGTGCATTGCTCAGTTGTCGAGATTGCTCATCTGACAGCCCAGAAACAACCCATTCAGTTTTCAATTGTCTGAATATACCATCAATATACCATACTATACTATACTATACTATACTATCAATATACCATTCAGTTTTGTTTCAATCATTTGTAGCTGGTAGTTGTTTAGTAGCCTATCTTCGTCACGCACAGTTGGCGCTTTAGTAGTCACTACATTGATAACCATGTTCAGCCTATCGGGGCCTTATTTAATCCCCGCCCTGTTTTTATTACACACCAGTGTTTGATGAACAGCAACTGGGGCGGATTCCATAGTCACAAGGACCTGCTATTCAGTGATGGTAACCGGTAACCAAAGCCCCGCGGGACTTGCAGTGGCGAACCACATTAGGTCCCGCTAGGTTAGACGTGGTATTGAACCGAACGACAGCAATGCTGCCTACCACCAAAGTTGGGTGGCGGCAGCGGGGCTCGAATCTCGAACCATAGGGTCCAAAGCACACTGGTGATAGCGACTCAACCACTGCGCCACCGCCATCCTACTTCAAAGTCTTGAGATTTAACTCTTCTATTCCCGTGAATACTGTATCTTGGCATGTAGTTTAACTTTTTTCAGGGATCTTGCTGTCTCTTGCACGAAATCCTTTATTTTATTGAGCTACCATTTTAATTTGTTAACTTCTCCCACGGACTAGTTGAGCAAGCAATGCAGTAAATACGTTTCTTTGAACAAGAAGAATTTTGGGTGACACAACTCTCGAATGTGCACGAAACAGGCTGAAATACAGTAGCCAGAAAGCTAGTTTTCTAGACCTCGGTTTTCGAATTGCTTGTTTATTCCGGCGAATCTTGGCTTAAACCGACTAAACAACGTTATTTGGGACAAATCAGTTGGAAAATGCCTGGGATTCGACTCTTCTTAAGTCTCAAGCGCTATTTAGTTTTAAACAAACGCGCTGTTCATTGTTTAATGTTACGTGATACATAAAGTGAAGGACAAACCCCGGAATCCATGACGTTTCCGGTGGTGGTGATTGCAACTCTTGGCACGCGGACTAGTCACTTGTGAGAGATCCAAATCAGATTGTTGGGATGAAATATTTTGTATTTTCGTCGAAACATAAATTGACACGAAACGGATGTGGTATTTTGATATTTTTCTGATATCAGATAATAGCTTAGTTTAATTCCCACTTGTGTGTGTGCGTGTATATATGTCTTTTTGGAGACAGATACTTGGTACTACGAGTTCAATCGCCTGTCCAAACGGATTGTTCCAGTTGAATCGTGTCGGTCGAACAACCGGTCGTTTCGACCTGGATTTAGCCACATTCAGTGCATTGAACCAATTCGCCAAAGCAGAATTCGTCGGCCTCAACACGTGGTGGCGGAAATCTGAACCCGAGAGTGAGAACACCACGGACAGCACAGCCCCAATGATTACCGGAACCACAAGTGCGCCGCGAATTCTTTCTCGTGGTGATCGTCTCCCTCCGGATTGCACACCCAAACCAAACACGGTGAGCGAATCTTCCAATGGCGTGGAGAAAGCTGATGGGACTGTGATCACGGAACCCAAAGAACGCTCTGAAGCGGGTGGTCAGCAATCGGACAGCTGCTCCCGTCCGGATGCAACTGATTCCACTGCTTCGTCCAGTTCCGCGGCTACCACCGTGCTCCCCGAATCGCGTCTCGATCACACTTCTTCGGTGACTTACATTGTTCAGCACTGTCTGGTACACTTGGGTGATGTGGCTCGGTAAGTTTCCAATATGTGAGTATTGACAAGTGTAAGAATATTTTCCCAGCTGTGTGTGTGTGTATGTACTGAATATAGGTGCCGACTGTGGAGTGTATTTTCCTTCTCCGGCGTGCAGTCAGACCTCTGCAAGTTTTCACGAGCGATGTAATTTCTGTTTATTTGTTATTTGACTGTTCCCAACCCAACTTTGATGGTTAGTGTTCGGCCTAATACCGTGTCTATCCTGTTGGTGCCTTACGTGGTTCACCATTCCAAGTTTGATAGCTTGGGCTTGTCATGATCAACTCACGGGTTCATGTCACAAATGGTCGCACCCGCCCCCGAATGTTCATCCTAATTTAGGTATGTAGTAAAAATACATGAGAAAACCGCAACATTTTGTTAAACGACTACCAAGCTGATGGATAAAAACGTTGCTTGGCTGCTACATTTTAAACTTTTAGGCCAGCAATTTCTCAGTGATGAGGTTCAGAGGGGAATGGTCATACGACTGGTGATTCCAGGGCTAGATCATCGTTGTTGTCGTCGTCCTTGGGGGCCAGATGAGTACAACACAACAAGATTAAATGTTCTCTTCGCTATTATCCATCCGGATCATCACTCACCTTTATAAGCAAAACGATAAAGTCAACTGTATTGCATGTTCAGCTTCCAGTTTGTACGATCATTATCCATGCAGTTTTGTGCGTCGGTTTTGGCTACTCTGTTTTGGCTGCCCATTTGGATGGGTGGTGGTGGCGCAGTGGTTTGGTCGCTGTCACTGGCGTGTTTTTGATCTTGNCCGCCACTCGACTTTGGTGGTAGGCAGCTCTGCTGTCGTCTGGTTCAATACCACACCTAACCTATCGGGGCTTTATGTAGTTCGCCACACCAAGTCCCGGAGCTTAGGTTGCCGGTTTCCACCACTGAACAGCAGATCCTCGTGACTATGTGGTTTACCTTAGGTGTGTAATAAAAAAAGAAGCAGTAAGAGAAGAACAGCTCAATGCAGAGTCAAAAAGAAAGTGGAGGATTCTGATGGACTAAGGTTGCAAAGTTAATGATTAGTTGCACGTGCTCCATTGTTTACGATACTCAAGCATATTACTGGGTTTCCCTTCACAAATTCGAATAAATAAATCGGAAAAAATTGGTATGCACAATGTACGTATGGTCATTTCGCTGCTGCATCTTTACACGTGCATGCTGCAGTCAAGGTGATTCTTATAGTTGGTAAAATTACAACCGTAAGACGAAGACAAGATGACAACGGTGACAACGATTAACACTACACAAAAACAGAAACAATAAAAATAGATCGAGGTCATCAAGACAAAGCTAATGTGACTAACCATTCATGTTGTTTGCGTAGATCGCGTTTGGCAGTATGACTGGCTAGAGACTCGGCAAATTTCAGTAACTTTGTGTTTGCTGTGTTGTGATTGCCCTGAACTAGGTGGGCGGGAGTGATAGATGGTTCTGTTCAAGTGGGTGTTGCGTAATCGAAGATCTGAATCTTTTCTGCCCATTCGATGACGTAACGGTTTCAGATTTTTCTTCTATCATTTTCTCAAGCCGCATCGGGATGTATTCGGCCATTCGGTTGACGTAACTACCTCTTTGTCCTTCCTATGTAGATGACCTAGCATCCACACTCGAATTGGTAAATGCAATTTGATTTGACGGAGGGTATCAATTTCAGGAAGGTAGCTGTGACCAGCCAAAGGGCTTTCGTGAACCAAAACGAAATGGTGGATCTCCGCGATCGTGATCAAACTCAAACACAATCCTTGGGTTGACGTAATGTTGACCTGCTCCACTTGATCACCTCCACCTAGAATAAGTGTAATATTCCTTTTTTGGCACAATCACCGCAACCAAAACCGACGCATGGAAGTTCCCGGTTAATGATCGTCTTTGCTGAGTTTGTCAGCTCGTGCAAAACGCGGAATTCGTCTTTTAGAAAACTAGTAGGCCATAGATAGCTGTTAATCTGTCGTGTAAGGATAGACTCGGATAGCCCGAATGGTTCACAGATCAGATTGATAACCCCTCTCCTCTGTCCTGTTGGGTTCGAGTCTCAGTGCAGTTCGATGAGAATGATGCCCAACAAGTCGGATGAAATAAGCTAGGCAATACTGCAAGGTTTTTTTTTACGTGATACACGATACATTGGCTTTTCATAGCGAATAAGATCGTCATACAATTCCGTGTGTGTATATGAGTTTACGCATATCAGTGATCAGCAAAATTCGGCCCTGTGTCCCTATTGCCATGTATGATGATAATGACATGTAAGTGTCACCGAACAAATGAGTGTAACTTATTTCCTACCTCCGAGATGTTTTATTATGTTTATTATGGCTCTAATATAACGCAGAGTGTGGTGTAAGTGAGACAGAAAAGAAAGTTCTGTTGACTGGGTAGCGTTTATAGGAGGGGCAGGGGGGGTCGATAATATTTTAGCGATTTGGACAAAAATGAATCTGCCTGTAGTCGGTTTTACCTGTTTTCTCTACTTTGTTTCTCTCTATTTCTCCAGGTATCGCCAACAGTCGAATGTGGCTGCAAGTTACTATTTGTGGGCTTGGGCCGTTCATCCGGACTCGGGTCATCCGTTTAACCAATTAGCTATCCTAGAATCGGCCAAAGTAAGCCATTGTGCCCCTACAAACTGTCGCATAACTTTTGACCCGTGCTACGAAAATTCTAGTTAGCTAACTAGCCTCTCATCAATCCAGTTTCCACCATCCTTGTAAATCTCACCAGTGCGCTTCTCGTGTGCGTTAGTAATTGTCCACGTGCTGCTCGTCACTGTTTGTTGTGTCCTATTGTTTCATAATGTAGTTTTTGCAGTGATCTTGTCCGTGTTCCCGCCTTGTCAAATTTTGGACTACGAGCATTCTTTGCACATATTCATTGGTTCTCCACCTTGATATCCGTCAATCGCATTTGATTCGATGGGTTGTATCGTCTCTTGGTACTGGCTTCTCCTGAGAAGTTGATCTCTATCATTCGAGTGTTCGAAGCGGAATCAGTGCTTACAGTTCTTTCTAACCCATGTTCCCCGTATAACATGGTATTTGTCAGGGTAGCTCGTTTTTAAAAAAACGTTTCCCTAAATAGGATTTTAGAAACGACCTTATCCTAGTGTAACAAGAACATCGATTTACTTCCACGTGGTAATCGGTCGCAGAAATTCGGGCTACCATCCGGTGAAGGTCAGAAACCTCGGTGGGGGTTGGAACCCATGCACGAGCACCGCCTATGTCCTTGTTAAATCGTTGGTTGGGACATGTGTTACGCATGTCACCAGATAGGTTGCCCCGGCGAACGATGTTTGCCGAGGCAGGTAAATGGGTGGAATAAAGCCCAGGGTGGTCAAGCTAAGACCTGGGATGAGGATATAAAAACCCTAACCAGGAGTCTGGATCACATAGGTCCCGTTAGGCTTCCTGGCGGGGGACCTCGGGAAGGTCGTACCCAATGGTTAGAGACACAGTGATATGGCTGGGTGGCGTTCGTGCATCTTCTCAGTTTCTCTGTATCATTAGTCCATTGAACTTTTCAGTTTTCTCTTCGACCCTACTTTCAACCTTTCCTGCCTTTCTCGTAATATTCATCCAATTGGGCAGCCGAAAGCTAGCAACCAAAACCGGCGCACGATAGTGCATGGTTAGTGGTTGTACAAACTGAAACATGAAACTTGTAAATCGTACACTCTACCAACTCACTCATCGTTCACGTTTTGTTATCCATCCAACTTAGAAAGGAATTTGGACATGCTGGTTAGCATGTAAGCGGACTGCCACGGCACATTTTCCCTAGAATCACCTACCTCCACTAGATTAAGTTGGGGGCAAAACACGGTATCGAAGTACACCTACACCTACACTATCAAAGCCCAAAATCTGCCAAATGATGAAGTTTCGGGATTGCACTGATCTAACTTCTAATTTCTTAGACGCCATAAAGACAGTAAATCAAATTAACTACCCAGATTACTTCTGTTCTAGGAAATAAGCCTTGAGCGAATCGTTGGAATACGCACCACGGGTTCAATTAGCATTTGTCTTTTGTGTCTCGGTGAAGATTTATGTTTGTGTTTCAGCTGTCTATCGGGTTTGGCCTACCCCTGACGTGCAGTGGATGAGTGTTGTGTTCGAACCGCGCATTTCTAAGCCCTATTGCAGGAGTCTAGTGGGAAAAGACGGTGCGCAGTATCAGTTAATCATAGAATCCGGTAGCTGGGGAAAATCAGACTATTGTTCGGCCTGGCGGTGTGGAAGCCATGACGAAGGTCTTGGCCATAGGTTCCGATCTATTTGAGACCTCGAGGTCAGGCCAATCAGTAGTTGAATGCATTCTGGTTTTACTGATTAAAATAAACGGTTAGGTATCTTTGCAATTCAAACACACATCTCATGTTACGTGCANGTCCCATTACCAGTTTTTCGTTTCATTTCATCGTTTTCTTCCCGAATCAATTGGATGCTGGTAAAATAAGAAACAACGACAACAACAACAACAGCAAATGTACCTGAAATACCGAGTGCACAGGGTTAATGTTTGTTCCAACTTAGACCGATGTAACAACTGATGATTGAATATACCGTTATCAGTGTTTTCCTCAGTGGCTTGTTTCTCACGCATTTGTTCTCTCACCTACTCTTCCTCGTCACATGAGTATTCATCGATTCCCGTGTGATCCGATAGCATCAAAGATAAGCATTGTCTTGAAATGGATAGACCAGACAAGCGGCTGGTCCATCTCATTCGTAAAATGTTCATCAGCTGGTCCAGTTGTGTTTTAATGAATTTGCTGTAATTTGCAGCTTGTTCTACTTACCACACGTCGAATTCTCCTTGTCTTCCCATCCCCTCTCCCCCCCCTCAACTCCTCGTGCACACAGCATACGAATACACGATGTCTGGACGCTTTGTTCTACTACTACGTGCGTGCCACTTCTT
>UZAN01044089.1:0-14728 GCA_900618425.1 Echinostoma caproni
GTCAACGTTCCCCACAGGCAGGTTAATCAAACAAGAACCAGGTGGGTCCTGGTCAAAGCGAAACAACCAAATCATCATGGTATTTTACTTCTGTTTCTCTCTCCCTCTCTCGTTCTCTGTCCGTTTCACAGTTCTTCCTGTTTGTGTTCTTCTGCTTCACCCTACTCATGGCAGCTGGATTGTGGGCAGTGGCTTGGTCCTCAAAAGTAAGTTTCCCTCGGAGTTGGTGGCCCACCTTTAATTGTTTTTCGACCCATTTGGATACATGTATGATTTCATCTAAACTCCTGTTTTTCAAATTTGAATCAAACCAATTCATTTAGTTAAATTTCCCACACGTCTGAGGCTAGACTATAAGCCAAACAAGTCAAGGTACAATAATCTTTATACAACAGAAAAGCGTTCCATGATTTCCGTGTAGAATGAATACTGCCAGGTTGACCAAGCCAAGGCAGGTGAATGTTCTTGAGAATCCACAACCGGAGCCCTTGGCTAGCCAAAGCCTGACCCGTAAGCCATCGGGGCGGTGTGCAAACACCGAAATCCATTGGGGGTCGGTGTCCAGTTCATCGGAACATACGCCATTTAGACGGGGTCAAATTTTTGGGGTGCCCAATACCCCTTGAAGCCCAGTCTAACCGGTGACCATTGCCACAACCGGAAAGATGTGGGTGATTCGCACGCCTCCTCTTGGTTGTTTTGGAATCGGGATGTTTGTCCAACTCCCCCAGGTGAACTATCAATGGTTCACCAACCCTGTTATAGTCCCAAATGTCGGCTCTTCGTCCTTTCACTTTGGTGGAAAAACATCTCCGCCACGAGAAGGCAGTGAGTAAGGTTTCCTCAGCAGAGGCTATTTGAGGTCATATGGTAGCATTTCGCGAAGTGCAAGGGAAGGATGACCAGCAGCAACCAGCCTGGTTTTCGCGCGTGCATCGCTCACGTGCGGCAGACGATCGAAGGAGTGTGACGGTTGCTAGAAGTTTGGTTACTACTGAAACAGAGAGGTACTTTACACTCACAAAACAGCAAAGGAGTCAGCTCTGAAAGGAATATGGGAATTCTGTGTGCGTCAGCGTTATTGTGTATCTCTTAGACCAGAAAAGCACGAATAGGCCGCACAAGGAACTTCGGACACCGGAGCTCACCATACAATACGAACAACCACTGAAGCATACTTATTTTAGTTTACATGATTTTGCCCTGAAACGGCTTTTCGAACAAAGTCAGCATGATGTTGATCACGCACGCGTAATCTAAGCTGACCGTCCAATGGTGCCTTACCCATGTTTTAACATAGTCACCAGAACCACTGTAGATTACGCGGGAAGCCTTATACATATTTCTGTAACCACTATACTCTACGCATATCAATGTCTGAAAGTGCTCTTTACCGATTAACCTGGTTGCCAACACGTCAAATCTTCTCCATCGGTACAAAGTGATCACCAGACTTTCAACCGTGAAAAAGGATCAACTGCAGAAGAAAGGTTGCGGAATAGGCCTTTCCGTAAACTACACGAAGAAGCTGCTCACCGACGAATGTCTTCAGCAAATTTAGTCCGTGCAAGATGTAATCAATTTATCCAATTTATCTATTCAGTCCTTGAGATCGGGTGAACAAATACACTCGTGTTTTGCATTACCATTCATCCGTTGAATCTATCTGTCTTCGCATAAGGCGAAATTTAGGTGAATGAAAGTAGCTTCCAACTAATATTTTCGACACTCGACTTCCTTATCAGTACTGATACCTGTTTGGTTGCAGTTCAATCCTAAAGGTGATGTAAAAGTAGCCTTTCTGGTCGCCATCTTCATCTGTCTACATTTTTCGGATTCGTATATGCTCCACAATCCCACTCTTGTGGAAGGGACTTATGGGTCGTCGGCATACAGTGTGTTCAGGGTTCCGCAAAACATTTCTCGGTTAATTACTCGATTGATACGTCGTAGAATTTTAATTACATAAACATTCCTCTGATTGGAATTCTTCAGTCATATTGGGGTAACCCAAAGAGGCACAGAAATACCCTCGAAGAGGCAAAAGAAACGGGCTGCGTCCAGCCCCAGTGTGTATCCAAACAAGATTCGATTCAGACATGAAGGCTTTTCAGGTACACGCATAGATAAATTTACCTCACACAAAACGATCCGGAACAAGAGGAAACAAAACACGCATGTCATTATACAATAGTTCTCAGTGGATCGCATATTTGGTGCATATCTTAGCTCTTGTATGTGTGTTTGTGTGTGTGGTCAGACGGATCGATTTTCCGACCGAACACAGACAGATTAGCACGCATGTTTTGAGGTATACCTCTGCTGCTACTTCTGCCGCCACTATTTTGCATAAACGCTATGTGGACACCCTTTTGATCAGTTACCAGATTGTCGGTGTGTGTGTGTGTGTATGCTCAGTGTAGATTTACTTGCTTCAATCGGTACAGAATAAATTGCACTATCTATCCCTACGAGGAACGCAGCCGTTGGTGTCGCTATTGTCGCCTGGGTTCAACAGAGTTAATCTCGCGAAACACAAATATGCCTGATCGATTGTTGATTGTTTTGTTGGACAGTTTTAAGAGAAAAAAATAGCAAGTAGGCTGGATGGATGTCTAGCTATCTCTGCCCGGAATCGATCAGGTTACATATTACGAAATCTTTCGGTTAAGAAACCGCTGGGGCACATCGCAACGGGCACACAATGAACTGTCGTCCCCTTACGCCCACACACACACTTACACACACGACGTGTACGCACGCACGCACGCACCTAGACTGGTTTGCACAAACACTCGCACAAGTACACGTATCTACAATGGTCAGTGAAGCATGTGACGCCCTTGAGGCTGGGCACCCTCCACCTTCATGTTCTGCTACGCTCTCCATTACCCACCCCAGTTGAAGCTTGAAACGAAGCCGGTCTAAAATGTTCAGTGGGTGGGAGGAAGGCAAAAGATGATCAATTCGATCGCAGTGCACTGAACACGGTGCAAATTATCTCCATTTTGGTCGGTAGATAGTGTGTGCCAAAGCGAGGAAATGTGAAACAGACCGGGAACAGAACCGTGTCTCTTCACCTGTGTGTGTGTGTGTTGTGTAAAAGTCCCACAACAAGTAACACTGCATTTTCGCCTCAATCCCGTCGGACAGTATGAGGGCCGGGCGAGCGGGTGTCAGGCTTCCGCTTGGCACAGGTACAAACACGCTCTCGCTCTCTCACACGCTCTGTGGGAGAGTACATACACACAGGTGTGATGGGAGCGATGTGAAGTGCACCACTGCTCGGCGGAATGTGCGTGCACTTTTAGCCGAACGGCTTGTTTTGCGCCAATTTAACATGGTTAAACTGCGTTTTGAACCCCAGTACGATGTCCTATTCAACACAAACCGGAAAACAGGTGTCCAAGCGTCCGAGACCCCACAATGGTCACATTGAAAAGGGCCCGAGTGAGATGCAATCACTAATAAAAACTACCAATAGTTATTGTAGATGGATGGATAGCTTGTGAACCCAGAAGTAGTTGGGACTTTTCGAATATGACTATTCCGGAGGTCTCGGAATTACAGCACTGGGATGAGAACCACCGATTCAAATGAAATATTTCTCAGTAGTTTTACACTTTTTTCGTGAAAATCCCACACTGGCTGAATTTCTTCATTGTATACCACTCACTAATGAGCAGTTAGACACTGCACTTCTCTATCGCAATATTTGGGTAGAGGTACAACGCTTGCCGTGAATTCGAATCACGCACACACACTCTTCTATTTCGTCTGAACTCAAGCCTGCTACTGAAAATATGTGACCCCTTAAAGTATTTTATCATGTTTGAGTCTATTCAGCAGCCTTTCTGGCTGCTACTGTAATGCGAACGTACTCCGGGCTCTCGCAGTGCAGCGGAGGGAACAGAGATGTGCGACAGGATGTTTCTCGGCTCGTGTTCTCGCAGCTGGAGACGATTCAAGGCTTTGCGGGCAGCAAACGACGGCGCGGAACGGCGGTATGGAGGCTGGACATGGGTTGTCGAGGGAACACTGGCAGACAGATTTTCCGTGGGTCAAAGGTAAACCTGCAATGCAAAGCAAATAAATCGTCATGAACCAAAAAGGTCCAGTGAGATGCAAGATCTCAAAATAAAATATTTCGGCACGGTTGCCGAGCATTACACTACAATGAAAGTAAAAGAAGCCTCTTCAATACGCAAAGTAAAATACCTCATGAAATCGAATTTCACCCGATTTCAGATGGATCATTATTTCTAATATCCCAATATATTGGTTCCCCTATCCTGCGTTGCTCTCGTATTTCCTCCCTTGAACAGCTCGATGACTATTTGTATCGTTATCTGGAGCAACAAGTGGTCGACTACAGAGAAAGCGAAACCCAGAATGAAAGTACAAAACTGATGGATTTCCTTCAACGAAAGGTGAGTTCAGTCATTCTACTATGCTTTTGCTGTTGATCAAGTCCTAGCGTGTTCGTACCGACTTTGGCAACTAAATTCATTGTATTTTTTTCATTTAAGTAAACAAACAAACATAACAGAACAGATTTGTTCGAGTTGGCACGCTCTCGTGGCTTAATTTTTCTACCGGGTACACATCAAGTGCATCGAATACAACCGGGGTTCAAGTGCCAGAATCATTTGTTGTTCAGGATTACTTAGCTGTTTCATGTTGCCATGATCCATTGCCTTATGTATGCGTGTCGACACTTCATACCTTACGCGTCCGCCGGGTTAGCTATATCTGCCCAGATAGCAAAGTTTACCTACTTCTTCTATTACTTCCCTAGTCAGGGTGAGGTTGGGGGCTAGACCAACCCAATCTTGTCGCAGCATTTTACACCTTGAATATGCGAACCGCATGCCAAATATAGTTTCACTAACACTCAAACTCTCCAGAAAAGCTTCCAACTTACCTGTTTCTTCACTTAGTAGCACAATGTCTTCTGCATACTCTAGATCAGACAGTCTGCCACCTGGGAGTAGACCGAAACCGCTATCCTCGCACGGGGATAAGACTATTTGAAGAACTAAATCTATGACGAAGTTAAATGGAAACTGAGAGTGAGGGCAACCCTGAAGAACACCGTTTTCTTTGGTTAAATCGGGCAAAAGGGTGTCGTAAGCTCGGACTCGGCTTCGGTCGTTAGTAAAAAGGGATTGTAACATTGAAATAAACTTCCTGCGCACACCCTTCAGAGTGAGGTAGCGTCAGAGTTTAGAGCAGTCGACTGAGTCGAAAGCCGCTTTATGATTGAAGAAGATAGAAATGGTGCTTCTACGAACGGAGTGCCTGTGTTCTAGAATTTGATGAAGAATGAAGATATGATCGATGCAACCTCGACCACGTCTAAAACCAACCTGATTCTTACGCGTGCATTATTCAGGCTTGGCAGACAATTGTCGGAGTATAATACCAATAAGAACTTCAGAGACGTGTTGATTAAACTTATTCTTCTGTAGATTTCACGAGAGGACCTATCGCCTTTATTATAAATCGGTATGATCACCAATTCATACCATTCGGTTGAAACCTGTTCCCTCTCCTACACTGGCTCCATGAGTTCCGGTAACTCCAAAACCAAGGCTGAACATCCATCCTTAAAAATCGATGGGGACAGCCCGTCGGGGCGATAATTTACTTCGGGGGTAACCTCCAGTTCAGTTGGAGGACTGAGGTCAACTGGCAGTATTTGCCGAGTTGAATCAGGTATAGGGAGGTCTAGTGCGGACGAAGGGCCAGCTGAACTGCGCCTTAAAATGTTCTATCCATCGTTTAAGACGATGTTGCTGAGTATGAATCAGTTTGCCACCAGGCTCCTTTAGTACCTCACTTACGTCTACTTTCCCGGGACTCGTACTTCTTAGTAAACGGGAAGGATTGCAATTATTACCGACAACCACAGCCTTCTCCATCTCGCTACACTTCCCTGCCATCCAATTATCGTGGTCATACCTCAAACTCTTGATGAGCTAGTGCTTAAGGTATTTGCGCACTTTGTCAAAAGGAATGGCTTTGCCAGTTTTCTGCAGGGCAACCGAGGTCGAGGAGTTCCATCGTTTTTGCTTTGATCACTCGCCAGAATACGCCGTTATTTTGATTGGCAGTTGGATTGCTTCCTTGATTGCCGTCAAGTTCTCAATGGGTCATTCAGCTGGTGGTTGAGCTGTTAGGCAATCCTGATAGGCATTTCCGCGCCGTAAGCCGATTGCTGATTTTCAACCATCTGTTTTCGGTGGAGTTGACAACGATTACAGTTCGCTTACAAATCGAGCAGATGCGTTTCAACCATGCTAGTATTTTTCCAATTCATCACTGAATCACGGAACAGGTTAGTGAAATATGACGAACATATTTTTCCCCGTGGTTAATACTACTCACGTTCTGACTCCATTCTTAGTCCACTAGTTCTCAGGAAGCTAGAAAATTTGGGGTTTTGTGTTGCATCGGAACGTAAATCTCATCCAATGTCGATGGACCAGTTGACAACTTGTTCGTATGAGCATCGAGCTTTGAGAAAAAACCCCTGATTGTTTTTTCCGGGTTTGATCAAACATTTCACAAAGACAGATGAGGAAGACCGAGAGAGCGCATCATACCTATTAGTGTTCAGCTGACTCTATTCGAACTGCCAGTCTTTCAGTTTCTGTTTTTACACCCATTAGCTATGCACATCTGTGCAACGGTTGCAGTTGTTGTCTTTAGGCTCTGCATTTAGATAAAAGAACTGCAGAAGGAAGATTAGAATGTTGCATGCAGAGTTAAAGAGAAGATGGGAGTTCAGGTGGACTAAGGTTGCAAGGATTATGAGCAACTGCGGGAGTGCTACTGTTTGCAACATTTAACCATATCCTCAAGCATTTGTCTTACGATGATCCTCATGTTCCCATTCAGGGAGCATAAATCTACCTATAGGACCGAGTCTCTTGGTCTGGGTTTTCATACCCTCATGCCAAATCTGGTATTGACCGCCCTTGACTATTTTTACATCCAATCTAGTTCTTGTCACAATCATAGCAATCGGTTTTGGAAATGATGTGTGTCCAGCGTCTGCCTTCAGTTTTTCCGTTGGTTGTGATGATATTCACTGCACCGCATTTGATGGCCTGTGAGCGATTTCAGCACAATGTGGTTTCAGCACTCTTGCTGACATTTTTGATGTTTCCCAATCTTAGGTGGAATTGATCCCACAATAGACTGGTCGTCTGTTGTTGTTTGTCGTTTGTATGTGGTTTAGTGTGCATCATTGTTGCTTGCGCTGATTCTTGCATATCCATGTGGTTTGAATTCGCAATCGGTCACTCCATCTACCAGGCTGCTCGTTCCTTCTTTTGTCCCATGATCTCTTACGAACTGTGTAGTGCTGACAAACTGATTGGACTTTTACAGGAATTCGCGCACTAGACCTCATCACCATTCAGTGTGGGGGAAAAATAGGGCAATACAGAGTTTACTCGTTTCAATAAACTGCTCTATAGATTATTCATCACACTTGATCAAAAACATAATCCATGTACTGAGGAGGATTACAATTTTGGTAGAAAACCGTGGACGTTCTGAACTCAACATTCATCTATGCCACAGGTAGCAAAGGAAACAAACTGAACTGCCTTCGCACATTTATTTCACTCAACCCCTTCTTTCTGCATCATAAAAACACCAACAAACCTTCTGGTTTATCTTCTTACGCCAAAACTGATTCGATCGGTAAATAATGTGGGATGATCGTAGCTCCGGATGCGGAATTTTGGTGTTGGTGTGTTCTCATAGCTAGAAGTGTTGTTCGTGGACGTTTCGTAGCCAGGTTAGGCACTGATGATGGTGCCTAGTCTGATTACGAGACGTCTGCGAACAACACTTCCAGCTCGGAGAACACACCAATACCAATACTGATTCAATCTACTCCACAAACTCTATACCACCACTACTACTATTGCTACCACTAATACTACTACTACCACTATTAATACTAATACTGATAATAACAATAATAATAATTTCATGGCTTTCAGTAATCGGTTGTTTTTCTGGTAGTCCATTTAATACTCGCTGACATTCATTTCCTGCCTGATCACATTCCTTCTGGGTTCTGTCATCAAACTCGAACCATTCCCTAATTGGTCGCAAACCCATATGTGTTGTTCTCAGTTGTTCGGTCCGGAATTCCATTGTACCCGGACACACCGTTCTCTGACTGTTGCTTGTCCAGATCCCACTCGACCTAGAAGTTGTTTATTGTGCTATTTTCTCAGATCATAGCCTTTATGGCTGATCAGACCAGGTTCAATCTCATTCTGTTTGACTGAGCCTCATCGCGTTGTTCTTCCCGTTTGACTCAAGAGGGTCATAAAATTTCTCGCATCCAGTTCCAAAGTTTGCAGTTTTTTTCAAATAGCACTACGCGGTCACATGATTATTTGTAATCAATACCTCATCACAACTTGTATCCAAATGATACAACCGGATTTAACGATAACTTATTGGAGATATCACGGTTGTCGTAGTTCGGCGCGGTAGTTGCAAATTCGAGGTTGCTTTTCGCGTACTTGTGACACAGACGCACATAAATCTAACCACCGTCGCATCCAATAAAAGTCGCATTCATCACCCCTTTCTCCACTGATCCTTTCGATTTTCTGTACAGTTCGTTTGTTGTGGTGTGTCCTCCGCGGCCGATTATGGCACAAAACCAGTTCCACGAAGTTGTGGAGAGTCGGCTACGATATACTCGAAACAAAGTGTAAGTTGAAACGCTCCGGTGCTCTGTTTTACGCTAGGCATTTTGGATTTTTTCAACAGCATAATCGTTAGCTTGTTAGTTCGGACGCGGTTCTTGATTGTGTTCGTTTTATTGCTCGTTCTGTCTAGCTCTATCTGGATGAGCGATCGAGAAGTGAATTTTATTGTCATCGTCTTCACGATGTTTCTATGAGGTTAGAAATGTTTGTCTCAACCAATAGGGTTGTGAATAATCGTCTACGGACAACCCAGAACATGGCTGCTTTCATTACGTTCTACTAATCATTATAAACGTTCTTCTCACATCATGTGAAATGTACATCTCGGTCGAACAAGGTTTTACTGTAAGCACCCCTTCCTGGCCCTCCTGGTGCCGTTTAAGTGGTCAAAAGAATTCGGTTTCAACCTAAGTGAACTAAAACTGAAAAAGTATTGATTTTTTAGTTGAAAAACACCAAACGTGTCCGGTTTGTGTGTCGTCATCCACCGTTTCACTCAATGCAGCTATGATTCTGTCTGTCTGTATGTGCCCCAATCGCATAGCGGACAAATGAATATATCAGCTGAACAGAAGCCAAGCGCAACAGATGCTCCTCACGACTGACAACACTGAGCGTACACCTGCACAAAGTGGATGCGGGAAAAGATACGAGGTTTTTGCCGTAGACAGATGTAGATACACGTAGATAGAGAGGGACCGATGTACAGTTTGAATAACCATTAGAGGGTTAAATAGCCTTAGTTTCTGTTGGATACGTATTTCCGTGTGTGTGTGTCTCATAGGTTGGCAAAAATAATTGGGATGGTAAGAAATGGTCGGGGACGGACATCCGTAAAAGTAATCAGAGGTTGATGATAAGAAATGTTTGAATCGGGACTGAATAAAACAGCTGCTTGACCGTAAACAAAAGTGTTAATGGTTAGGGAGGGGGAGATTTGATGTTTTCACGATCTTACGTAAATCCTTGCTGAGCATCTCCCACGTTGTGAAGACACCCTTGAACGCCTTGTTTAGGCCCGCTGTCACCCGGGTATGGCACAAATGAGCCCTTCAATTTTCTCATGATTCCCTTAAGAAGTGTGGTTGGACGTTGATCAGCTGTTTCTGAGGCAATCGCGTTGTTCTGCATCCCATCCAACGAGCACTGTGGATGCACGCGGACCGCTGTGAAGCGCATTATTCAGATTCATGAGGTGGTGCTGTGATTGCATGCTGTTGAACAGTACCTGAACTGGTCTTCATTCGGACTCCCAGATCTGCGATCTGTGTGCAACGTGTTGTCATTTACTTTTAACAAACAGGGTTTCGGTCTCTCCAAATGACCTATCCCCTTCAAATGCAATCGCTTCTTAGCTGTCTGTATTTTATTGCTGCCACACCAAAGTGTACTTTTATCAGAGATCATTTCTATGGTCCAGTTCGTGGTTTCCGATCTGTGGAGAACCAATTTTCCTAGAGCTGCTTAATCTGACGTGGAACAAAACCCAGAAATTGATTGTACTGTCCTACTCACGTGTGTTTGACAAAAACCATAACCTCTATGTGGTGAATACCACCTATTTATTATATTACATATAAGAACGAGGGACAACCGGAAGGTCCTAAACATCAAGAATTAATTTATAAAATAATAATTTTCAAACACGAGGGCGATAGATAAAGGCCATTGATTTCAAGGTCAAATGAACAAGTACTACTACCACAAACAACCCTTATAGTGTCCGTGAGAATGTTCTCTCAGGAAAGTATAGTTGCAGACAGTGAAATGGCCCTGCCTGTACGCAAACAAACAATTATATTCGGAAACTGTAAACCACTTTCGTGCAACTATTTTTGCTAAATAAAGTAAGACTAGCGTAGTGTCCAGTTTACGGATTATCATGAAGCCGGATGTGAAACCATTTCGGGCAAACTGCTCGCACAATCCAGAGTAGAGGAAACCCACAATCAAATATACTGTATGAATCCTTTGTATTGAGGAAAAACGTGCACTTATGGACTCCTGTTTGTCATCTATTCATGTCCCGCTGTATCCTGTATTTTACTCTTCAGGGATGTCATGCGGTACTTGTAGAGGTCTGTCGATCCAATCTATCATTGATTTGCGGCATCGGAATCGGGTTCGCGATGATCATGGTGAGTGCTTCAATGCGTTTGATTGGTCATTCACAGTTGGTGTGTGTTTTCGTACTGAGTGTTCCTTGCAGGTGTCCAGGGCAGATAAGCAGCTGTGACGAGGCTACAGCTCAATAGTGACTGGTCACTGTTGACAATCCATCCCACTATCTTTGTCCCGCGACGTGCGACTTAAGATGCAGAATGCCACTCCGCCGCTTCTGAAAGCATCACTGAATCAAATAACCTGATTTGGTTTTGCCTAGCCGCCAAGAGTGATGGGAACATTGAAACATTAGAAGAAATTGTGACAGTATCCCACTTTCAATTATAACTTATTCAATCAGTTTAAATGCGGATAAGGTCTAGTGGTTTCATGTTTGTTTGGAAAGATTATGAATATCAGTTTACCAAGTTGCATATTTCTCGATTGATTTGGGTTTGGAAATGCCAAATACATGGAACTCGCGAATTTAGTAGATCCCGCGGGAACAAAGTTAGTTTTAAGGCTCATGATGTTTGGCAAATTAGCTAGTTTTAGCCACAAATGAAAAATACAAAGGGTTTAGGTTTAGTTTTAGACAGGCACGATCACATTTACCGGTGTTGGATTTAAGTCAAATTTGGAAAAAGATCACAATAACTGTGGCGATGTTTTTACCTAATTGAAAGAAGAATTACTTGATGATATAAACGGGTTTCTCTGAAATCTTTGCAAGAAAGCAGTTTTTCGTTTGGTCCACATTCAGATATTTTTATGCTGAATAATTTGTTCATACACACTGATCACCGATATACTATTACCTGATTTTTCATCGAAGGCCTATAACCACCGATGCACAGCCTTCATCAATTAGTCGCATGTGAACACCGCTTCAACGAAATTGTTAAATCACGTAATTAATATCATTTCAACAGCTTGTGTGTGTGAAGGGGGACAGTATTTTAGGGAAACACTCAAGTGAGAGCGAGTTCAACTCAGGGAACGGTCTGGATTAGGCTTTCCGGCGCGTCTTCACATCGTCCGTTTGTACTCAAATATCCCATTACATTAATTTATAAAGACACTTCTTAAGGTCAGCAACCTGTTGCCCATTACCTCAAGAAAATAACCAAAAGAACAAGATTAAAAAACGTTCGAAACTGAGCAAGGAGACTGGTCTCTTTGTTCCAGAATTCATGCAATGATTGACAAATAACACCGAACAGTTGCTCCGTTCCTATTAGGGATTCGAACCTCCAACCTTCAGGTTAGGATCTAAAACAATCATCCCCGAGTTGCATGATCTTCAGTTAACATCTTACTGGTTCATCGGCAGTTCGTGTATACCACTTTTTCTTATCTCCTCCATTGTATGGTGTATATTTATAAGTAATTCTGGAGAAAAGTACACTAAGTTGTGGAATAAGAAATGCGGGTAGATAGATTAAGGTCACGAATGTGAGACTCGCATGAGTAATATCGCACTGGGAGTTAGTAACTTGACGATCGCTCTGCCATCTGATTACGGTGTTTGTGAAAAGCTTAGAACTACGTTCAAAAATTACCAAACTGTCTCACAGAACATTAAAATCCTTTTATAGTTTTGGTTGATAGAATGCTACTATCTGGTAAATTTGAATCAGGAAAACAGTCAATAATTCTCTCGCATAAATGCTCAAATTGTGCTGTGTTCACATGATGGGAACACAGAAACACGAAGCATCTCCGATTGTGAATGAGAGCATATAGAACGTCAATGTGGTGTTCTTTTGTAAGGCTGATAAACTGGGTTACAGTTGGTCACTTTGCCAGATCTTGCTGTGTATCAGTTCGAGACCGACGAGGTCAAGCTGATTAAGGCAGAAAGCATAGATACATTGACCGACACGACGATTCTGGAGTGATTATGTTCCCGGTGTTTTTCTGTGTGTGTGTGTGTGTGTGTGTGTGTACGGCATCGGTGCCCATCTGATCGACCACATTGACTGACACTTGAGTGTGGAACAGTTTCAGCCACAAACTCCGTGTGTGTAGGTATGTGTGTGTGTGTGCACATGTCTTGCACGCGCATATACATACACACACAAGGATAAACATCCTTGGCATCGAATGAACGTATCAGAGATAAGGTCATCCTAGTCTGTTCCTTTTTATTTTGACAAGCAAAAGTGTAACCTCGCCGAGCAAGTGTGCATTCGGCAAGGCGACAGATAGTGTTTTGTCTAATCGTCCAGCCGTGGTCTTCCACGATGGACGGGACCACTTGTTGATAGCTAACGACTGCTAAAAATCACGCCCAGTTTCTCCACACGAAGAATTCCATCGTTTGTTTTGATTGTTCCACCACAGTTGGTATGTGGAGCAACTCTCGCGCATCCCTCAGACACCGGTCTGTGTTCCGTGTCCTATTTCATGTGTTATGGTAATCCGTGGTACAATGAACTGGATGTTTCGTTTTTCTTCAAATAGATATACCACATTTATCTGTTCCTCATTAACCAGTGCATTTAAGTATATACAAATAGGGAGATTGGTGCACGTGTCACATGTATGGCAAATAAGCAGACCCGAAAAGAAGCACAACTTGTCCCGAGAAAACTTTTGTAATCTATATGCTACCTGTCAAAAGTCATACCGATGATTGAGTCAAACAACTGTTTTCTTTCCACCATAACCGACCGAGCCTCGTGAAAACATCAGAAAGCTTGTTTTACTCTTATTGATGCTGTAAAGCTGCCCGAAATAGTTCGTCTATCCTGATCGGATTAATCCATTCGATCGTTTACAGGCACTGCTGATGGTCTCGGGTGTGGTAATATTCTACGGATTAATTGATCGAACCATTTGCGCCAGGTGTTGTTGACCGTTGATCGTATAGCTTTGGGGGTAAGGGGTTTTTGATTCACGACAGGGGCACAACAAGTGTACACCACTGTTGTTGACTCGTCCGAAAATCGAACAAAACAGCTACCCGCTGCTTTGTGCTGGTCACCACTGCAAATAAATTGCCTCAACTGCTTCCGAAATTATGATCCTCTGAGTGAGGGTCTGGGCACAGCCTGAACCACCATATTGACGAGGAATCAGACTATTGCGTTCATTAAACTGGAACCGAAGCCCCTGAACTCGAAGTATAGAACGATATGAAAGAGCCTAAAGAAATATACGTCGTGCCTAGTCAAACTGGAGTGGATCTCCCTGTATNGGCTTCAAACTTCTGATTTTAGGGTTTGGATCAGGCGACTGACTAACTTGAACACTACATGAAGAGAGGTTTGATAATGCATTTATAATGTAATATGAAAATTGTATTTCAACCGATACGTGTATTTATTTCATCGTGAAATTACAAAATATTGATAAGGCATTCACTTATGATGGTCACGAATTCAAATTCTTAGATTTAAAGTCTTTCCGTTGTGTGTGTGTGTGCATATGCAAGCAAGACAGAACACCCTGCAAGTATGGACCAAACTCGTACAACACCGTTACTTATCCCAGATATATGCGTCTCATTACCTAACGCTTTGATCGTTATGCGCGGGAATGTGTATGTACGGTATTGTCGCATGTCACACACAAAATTTTGTAAACTGATACATGAAGTAAACAAACACACCCGGATAGAGGTGTTTTAGGAGGAGCTGTATTTTCATCATTTCATTTTGTGAAGTGGCCACTTCACAAGCACTGATGATGTCACCTCGGCTGGTGATGAAACGTTTGCAAACAAATTGCCAAGCTCGGCGAACAGGCGAAATGGAACTGACCGTTTTATTCACAGGGTAGAACTATCGATCAAGCCTATTCGATCCGTTTGACTTGGAAGTATCGAAATGAGATAAGATAATATTCCTCTTCTAAACTTTGATATTTCTTGA